>JAEANM010007609.1:0-12882 GCA_017656035.1 Myanophis thanlyinensis | reverse complement strand
GTCTTCAATCCTTACATAACAGTTTTATATACTGTTTTTATATTTTAATATTTTATTGCATGTCACCATACATTCTGAATATATGCATTTATACCACTGCCATGAGAAGAGACATCTCTCACCTCATAATCTAGAATGATAAATGTGCAGGTGAGATCTCAGTTGGATTGCAGAATTAAGGGCCTGAGTGCCTGGACTCTATTAAATTCCAGATGGGCCAGATTTTGCTCCGTCTCATTCATCTGCAACAAATGGAGTCATTTGGCTTCATAAGTACTCTCTTGTGTGTCTAGCCCTGTGAACATTATAACATCCAATGGACATAAATTGTTATTTTCCTTTACAAAGATAGCCTAACGTTACTTTTAACTGCATCATTGCCCCGTTGCTTTTTTATTTCTGGTAGAAAGGTCTTTCTATTAGAAATGTATTATCCAGATATTTATTCCTTTTTGTTTGACAGCCTGTTAAAGGTGACCCATATGTTATTTAAGCAAGTAAATAATTAATATACCATGATTATTACTTATTAATCCACCCCCAAAACTGAGCTCGAAGCTGAATAAAAAGATTGCACTTCTATTTTGTTGAGTTTACCACTGATATCATATCTAGTCAGAAAATTCCTGCCACCCAAGTTTTGCAAGTTGACTATTGAAAAGCATAATTGTTTGACAGAGTTTGTGTATCTATGTGTGTGTTTGTGTGTTTGTTGTTTGTTTGACAGCTGAATCAATACATCTGGGAAGTCTCATTGCAGCACAAGGATATATTTTTCCAATCTCTGATCATGTACTCACTTTAAAGGATGATGGGACTTTTTATCGGTTTCAGGTAAGAAATCTGTTTTCTCTATTTGAATTACAGACTGGATAGGTATGTCTTTCCTTGCTGAAGTCCTCCAATTTATCTCTTTTATTAAGGAACAAATCTAGAATAAAGTACCCTATTGTATACCTACCTTCTCCTGACTCTTGGCTGAATTCTTCCAGTTGTTCAACATCAGCATAGAACTGTTTGCCTTTTAATGTAACTGATCTACCTTGCTCCAGGAAACAGGAGTTTTGTATATGCTGTTTACCTTTGTGGTATTATCATGATAGTCCTGTTAAAGTATTGTTTTATCCTAAGAGATTTTTTTTTAAATTGGAGATGCTGAGAATTGAACCTCAGACTTTCTCAAAGACAAGTATATTTTTTATTTATTTATTAAAATTATTCTACAGTATTTTATTTATCACTGATAATTGCTGCTTGTCTTCTTATATTCCAAAACAAGCTTCATTCCTTTTCCTACACTGTTTATCTAACATCTGACAATCCCAAACTGTGGCAAGAGACTGCTTGTCAGTTTTGTTAGAATTATCAGATCAGTATCAATGTTGTTATTAAATTAATCAGTCACTTCCAATTCTTCACAACACAATAGACATAATTTCTTCAGAATTGTCTGTCAATAACTGTATCTTTTGTCAAATGTATGCTTTTTATTTTTAGTAACAGAAAATAACCATCTACTTTTCTAGGAATGTCAACCACTAGATAACAGCAAGACACACAGAATATATTCCCCAATTCTTGGCTGCTGTCTAATATTAATTGAAATTTCTGGTTGTCCTGTTCTCAGTTTAATCTAGATAATGTCATTTTTTTCAGTTATGATTGTATATCTTCTCCTCTCTTCCTATAATGGTTAAATATGTGGGGCAGTAAGAATGATACAGTACCAGGAATATTAATATTCTAGCATTCTAATACTTCCAGAATATATAAGAACCATGACAGCTTTTTTTAAAAAATATACTGTAACATGGAAAGCAACATTATGATCTTATATCCATTTTCTCTAGATCAGGTATTCACATAGCAGGTAACAATGAATGAAAAAGTGATTTAGATGATAATGTTATCTCCATTAATACTTCTCTTTATTGATGTAATGGAGGGAAAGATTGGAAAATGAAATCTAGGATCTTTTTCAGAGGAACCGTGGAACACCATGGTAATTAATTAATTAATATGCTGTCCATCTCATCCAGAGGTGACACTGAGTGGCTTTCAAACATTAAAACTGGTAGACATTCAAATAATGAACAATAAATAACAATAATAAAAATAAGTACAGTTAAAAGATGGGGAGGAGTGGAGCACGAAGTACAAGGGAAGAAGAGGAAGCTTTTCTTAATCCAATAGCTACCTCTAGAATGGTGCACCCCAACTGGCAAATCCAGGTCTTCAGACCCTTATGGAAGATCAGTAGGATGGCTACACATATCCTGTATATATGTAGGGGAGGTGCAGTGTTCCAAAGGGCAGGAACTATGGCAGGGAAGGCTCTTTTCCTGGACCTCAGCAGCCAAAATTCCTTGACTGACAGGGTCTTCAGCATGTCTCTTCTGCTAGCATGGGTGGGGCAGGTCAATCCCATTGGGGTGAGACAGCTCTTCAGATAATCTTGACTCCTGCCATAAAGGACTTTAAAGGTGATAACCAGCACCTTGAATGGCACCCGGAAGCAAGTCCGCAACCAATGCAGTTTGTGGAACAGTGGTGTTACATGGGCCATCCTAGGGGCCCCAAGAACTGAATTTATTTGCCCCCCTTGTTCTAAGAAACAAATGAAGTAATAAGACTTTTTAAAAGTGTTATTATGGCTTGTGAAAAAAAAACCTGTCACATGGGAAACATATAGACTAGGTGAAACCAGCAGTAACTGTGAGAGGGATATTGGAGTCTTAGTAGACATCCAGTTAAATATGAGCCAGCAGTATGCGGCTCCAATGCAATCCTAACAATTAACAAAATGTTAATTTTGCAATTAACATTGCAAAAAATCCAATGCAATCCTAAATTGCATTAACAGAGGGATACAATCAAGATCAAGTGAGGTATTAATACCACTCTATAAAGCCTTAGTAAGATCACACCTAGAATACTGCATCCAGTTTTGGTCACCACACCATAAAAAAGATTTTGAGACTCTAGAAAAAGTGCAGAGAAGACCAACCAGGATGATTAGGGGACTGGAGACTAATATATGAAGACCTGTTACAGGGACAGGGCATGGCTAGTCTAGTAAAGAGAAAGACCAGGGGAGACATGATAGCAGTGTTCCAATATTTGAGGGGCTGCTACAGAGAGGAAGGGGTCAAGCTATTTTCCAAGGCACCTGAAGGCCAGACAAGGAATAATGGATGGAAACTGATCCAGGAGAGATTGAACCCTAGAAATAAGGAGACATTTTCTGAAGTAAGAACAATCAACCAATGGAACAGCTTGCCTTCAGAAATTGTGGGAGCCTCATCACTGGAGGCTTTCAAGACATTGGGCTGCCATTTGTGGTGGTGTAGGGTCTCCTCCTTGGGGTGGGTGGGGGGGTAGGGTTACAAGGTCTCTTCCAACTCTGTTAATCTGTTGAAAATCAGGAGAGATGAAAGATAATCAAACAAAGGCTTACCTCATATTTCTGTGATGGGCTTCTTAATTCATCATAGAAGCTCAAATGGTGCACTTCTTTTCCAAATTGCCTTATTCTAATTTGCATTTCAGATGGTAGAAAATCTGTTAAAATGTGTTGTGAGTTGTAAATTGTAATTATATGCATAGGGCTGCAATCATACTAATCCTAACAAGTAGGGTGTTTTGATATAATCTCCTGTTCTCTGGTATTGCATGTGTATGGCCAATCACACCTATACAAAATTATTTTGAGTTTCTTTATTTCAAAACAGATGCATTAAAATAATTAAGAAGAGTTTGTTTATTTCATTGAAACTTAAGATGCCTACATATCTGAAGGAGAATAGACACGTGAATACCTATATCTTTATGATAAAATTCTGTTTTCTGTTTTTCAGGCTCCATACTTCTGGCCTTCAAATTGTTGGGAACCAGAAAACACAGACTATGGTGAGACTCTTCAATATTTATTTATTTATTTATTTATTTAAATTTATATACCTCCTATTATATATTAATCTAAACTATAGACTAATATAATTGTCTATTATGCTGACTGATAATCCAAGGAATTGTAATGCCAACTACATATTGGAGAATGCTATTATATTTCGTTTCAGGGTGTGAGAGTCAATAATTGCCAGCATTTGCATAGATGGTAAGCAGGAAAAATGCAAGAAAAATACCCTAGCAGAACATATAAAAGGATTTTCTTTGAAGCTGCAATCCATTCTCTGTCCCTCCATTTTTAAACAACAGTCTGCTTGACTTGAAGAAGAGAAGGCCTTGTTATATGCTGGACTTGAGCTGTCTTACGATGTGCTATGGGAGTATATGCCATCCACCTACCGGCTAATGGCTGAGAGGGCTGCACTTAAGGGAATTGTAAAGACCAGAAATTTGGCTTCTAGACGAATGGGTGCAGACTGAAAATTGCAAAGTGTGACTATGAGCTTAAGTCGGCCTTGACTGATCAGAGCTGAATTAAAGAACAGTGGCCTAAGATGTGAGATGGACTTCTGTCTTTAAACATTGAAACATTTCCCATCATTTTGGTGAATGGGCTGGATTAGTGATTTTCACAGCTCCCTGTGGAATTTTAGTTATATTCCACCATCCCTCACAGTTTTAAAATATCTGTAGAAAGTGAGGGGCGTCCATTAATTGGAGATGCAGAGGAAACAGAGAGAAGACATTGGGGATAAAATCTGCTGCAAGTAATCACCCTCTCAATTTTCATTTCCACATTTCAAATGCCTGGTTGCCTTGAGGCAAGCATCCTGCCTGTGGATCTTAATGCAAATGCTAGTTCAATTCACCCTAAGACTTCATGGATGGAAAAGTAACCTGTAGATTTGCAAAGTCCTTCAAGGAAAAAAAATGATAACTTGATGCTGATTAGTGATTTTCACAGCTCTCCCAAACGATGCTCCCACAGCTTCATATGATGCTTTTGATAAAATATTGATAAAATTTATCAATCAAATTCATATAACCATGCATCTCACCAAAGGTGACTTTGGGCAGTGAATGAGAATCAATACATTAAAAACAATAAATAAAAAATGTACAATATAAAAGATGTATTAATAAGTGAAAATACAATTCACAGGACGCGGGGATAAAAATGGCCACCTCAACAATGACACCATCTGAGTACCGGTAATTCCCCGTCACCTGGGAGCCCAAGGCTGTCATCATAGCTAAGACTTGAGAGTTATATCATGACTTGAAGGATTTTCCTTTCTGAAAATCATGAACACCTTTCAAAATAACTCGCATGGAAGACCCACCATTTAACCCAGACCTTCACAAATATATTAAATAAAATTTGATATCATATCTTATATTTTCAGCTAGTAGTGCATTATTTCATTGAAAGTATTTGAGTTGCATTGTCTTTTTATACAATGTTTCTGCTTAGAATGATAGTATGGACAGTGTGGAGAAAAGTTTCATAAGTATTGTCCCTTGTTTCTCTCTCCATGCATTCATCACAGCTCAGGACAGGATCTTATAAACATATAATTATATATATATTATGCTGTTGTGGAACCTGCAGTATCTTTATTCACAACAGATCATGTTATGGATACTTCTTGTTTAGTCTGACTTGTTGAGTGACTTGTTTGCAGTTGCAGTGGTGATTAAATGTAACTTTGTGATCAGTCCTCACATCTGCAACCTTCTCAGGTCTGTAAAGCAAAGGAAGACTGAACTAAGATCCTAAGAACAGTTACAATTTTGCTTAGTGACTACTTCATTTAACAACTTAGTTGTCGGTTCCAAATGTGGTCGCTGAACATGGACTACCTATGTAGAGAAGCACACTGAGCATTTCAGTTCAAGTGGGCATATGAAACAGAGTGAGTGGAGACAATCTTAAACTGCAGGATTGCATGTGGTCATTAAAATAATTCATTTGTGTTCCTTGGGGACCTTGTATCATCATCATTTTATTGAGGGTGCGTATCTTCTTAAAAAATCTTAATTGCCACTCCTGGCCAACAACAGTTTGCCCATCCCCGTAAGGGGCAGGTTTTGCACCCCGATTTCATTTTATTCTGAACCAGGTGGAAAGAACTTAAGTAAAGAACTTGATCATTTGTTACTGGTCTATTACAGTTATTTAAATAGTGCAGCACTGCCTAGAACAGTTATATGAATGTGACATTGCACAGAGAGGCTGACTGAGACCCTGTTCTATTCATTTAAGACAGTTGGCCTGAATGCTGTCCCTCCTGATAAACCAGTGTTTCTCAACTTTGGTGACTTTAAGATGTTTGGACTTTAACTCCCATCCCCAGCAAGTAAAGTTGGCTGGGGAATTCTGGGAGTTGAAGTCCAAACATCTTAAAGTTGCCAAGGTTGAAAAACACTGTTATAAACAAGGACTATGTTATTCAATAGAGGAAACACTGTCCAACATTATTGCTGTATAACAACATTCATCTTATTTCTAAGAAAAAAGTTAGGTTCAGTTTCATGGATCAATTCAGCTTGTTTTAAAATAAATGGTCACATATATGTAGCTGATCAATAAACTATTATCTGACCCTAACTAGCAATCTTTATAATAGTAGTAAATGAAAATGATGCTTCCCTGAGACAGAAGGAGGAGGAGAAGAGGCAGTAGATTTGGGGATAGGGTTTTTTTTTAGTAGAGGCTAAGATCTGACACTGAGAAAGAAATAACCATGGTTTATTTAGCTCATAGATTTTGTATTAAATTGCTGAATGACTTAGTAGTAAAGAATCAAGAGAATGTGTCAGCACAGTTATCTTTAGCTGTCTTTGTGCATTATTAGTGTCTCTTTCAGAACTCTCCCCTCATACAGAAATGATAAAATCATTTCTTTTTCATTCAACCTGATGCCTGGCAAAGGAAATCAAATGTACCTGTATTCATAATATAAGAAAGTGTTGGAAAGTATTCATAATATTGGAAAGTGTTTCTTCTACAGGTATTCCTTGACAACCAGTTGCATGGTGACCATACAGAATTATGATAGACCAACCAGGAGGATACATATGAACCAGATTCGAACACATTTTGCATTTGGTGTGTTCTATTTGTCATAGAACAAATGACAAGATTCATAATTATTGTTTATTATTAAAAAACCTAGCTAAGAAAAGAGAAGAAGCTAACTAGCAGCAAGGTGAATGGACCTGATTACAGCAATGAGTGGGCATTGTTGGATGGTTTGAAAGACCAGGTTGGAGAGAAATTATCCCTTCTACATAGAAATTATCCTTTCTAATGTCTATGCCCCACTATGTTGGCTGGGGAATTCTGGGAGATGGTCCGAAGATCTTAAAGTTGCCGAGGATGAGAAACACTGATCTATGTGATAACTAGGAACTGATGTTCCATATTACTTGTGAACAACCATATTGGGGTAGGGTGGAAAGCTTTGACACAACTTCATATTGTATGCTAATTCTGTACCCTTTCCTGGTATGGAAGGCAATTCATATGGTCATTTATGGAACCATCACTAGCTGTATGTCTGGGACTTGCAATTTCCTTCTGACTTCCCTGTTGATTTTACTTGCTGGAAGTCAGCAGGAAGCTGTGAACTTAATAACCGGTCGTTCTCATTTAATGACAGCAATAGGAACTGCTGGGATTGCTGTCGCTAATTAATAACCTAATGTGGTTATTTGATATTGCACTTTACAGTCAAATAATTTTGGTAATTGGAACTAGAATTTCCATTCCTTAGTGAATCAAGTTGATTGAATCCTAAAGTAGCCTCTTCAATTATAGAAACGTGCAGTTTTGTCAGTGTTGGATCTATATGTATGAGAATGCCATTGTCTTACTAGAAACAGTTTTTTTCTCCATAAGGAGTTGTCTGATTCTTTGTCTGTCTTCCTCTTTTTCTTCCTCTCCTTCTCTTCCTCCTCCTCCTCCTTCACATATCTTTAATGGTGTATTTTGCTGTTGTTTGTTTTTCTCTATAGCCATCTATCTTTGCAAGAGGACCATGCAGAATAAAGCTAGATTGGAACTGGCAGATTATGAAGCAGTGGGTATATTGATTTTATAGTTCCAAAGTGTGATATCCTCAAAATTGAATGTCATCTGATATTATACAGTGTGAGCAGCATCATTGTCTAAAAGGACTGCTATTAGATTATGTTTATCCAGAAATTATGCAGATGTAGGGGTGATATTAGAAAGAAACCTGTTTTCTTTTTGACTTAGATTTGAAGGGGGCAGACATATGTTTTGTTTGTATTATGCCAGGGAGCTTAAGGGAGTTTACATGGAAGTCTACTCCTAATTTTATTCCTGCACAACAATCCCTTATGGAAGATGGGGAGGGGAGAGGAAGAGTAAAAAAAATCAGTCAATTCTGTAGTTGAATTTGGACTTGAACTTGGGTACTTTGCTATAAGCAAGTGCCATGGCTTTTTACAACCCTGAATTATTTTTTAAGAGGCAGGGTTTTTTTTGTGGAATTTGACCTCCCTTAATTCATTCTACTTCATTCCCCTTTACAAATGGTGTCATTCAAGAGAAAAAAAAATAATGTTATTTATCTATAAACTAGGGTCAACAAATAATTTTTAAAGGTACTCAGGATGTTTCCACATAGATAACTCCAGTTCTTTCACCAATTTGCACAAGATCTGGGAAAAATAATGCACACTAAATGATTTTAAGTTTTCTTTATTGGAGTGAGTAGTTCTATAATACTGCTTCAAAGGATTAAAGCATTATCAAAGTATAATGCTATATTTTAATGCTACTTAAAATTAAAAAAAAATAAACTATTCAGTTGCTGCTTGCTAAAATGCTAGGGATGTTAAGAGTCCATTCTGCCCGTTTCACATTACATGAAAATGCATATGTATAATGCAATATATTTTTCATGGAGTATAATTATACTATTCAGTGTTGATTCAAATGTATATGGTGACTGTAGACCACATTGACTGATGGCATCATCTCCTATCAATGCAAAAATTTAGAAATATTTAGAAAGAGAAGTCTTAATGGCCCCTATGTTTTGATGCACTAGGCTAGTGTCTACTTGGCCATAACCAAAGCCAGTCATGATTATATTGATCATAATCATAATATATAAATCTATACACCATTGTAATGTATAAGCCTACTCCGCACATAAAGGTTATTAGGTAGATTCAAAACATGGTTATTAATTGCACTGACACTTCTTTTAAAGTAGTCGTTCATACTTCAAATATTTCTATATATCTGCAGCATATATGATGTGTTATTTCTACAGTGCACTTTACTGACTGTAAAGGTTGGAGACAGCACCATTCTTGGTGACTGCAACTAACAATGTGGTTTGTCATGGCAAAAGGTTATGGTGCTTTCCAGAGGAGTTAGGCCATAACTCTCTCTAGAGAAGAATGGGTGCTGTAGAACACCAGTTTGGGAAAGGCTTGGATAGTCTTGCTCTATTCCCAGATAGTGACGGCTGAATCAGATTCAGTGTCTCTAAGCCAGGGGTGATGTTAAGAGCTCTCTTTTGAGTCAACACAGTCACCCCTCCAATCCAATCCCTGACCTCAATACTTATTTGCTTCCAAGTAATCTGTACTTAAACCAGATCTGAACATCCTTTTAAATGTAAACAGATTAAAATGGAGAACTACTAATAACATAGATGGCAGTATCCATTAATCCTCAAACATCCTACAAAAAAGCTCTGTTTTAACTAATTTCCAGAAGAGTGTCTCAAAAGGAGCGTTTTCCAAAGTACAAAAGCCATTATCAAGAAATTATCCTGGCTCAACTCCATCACCTCAAGAAAATCAGCACCACTCACAGTTTTTCCTGGGATAACCTTTATAAATAAGTTTGCTATACTCTGGTTGGTGAAGGCAATCCTGCATCTACCTCTGTTTGCCAGCACTTGAAACCTGCACTTCAAATTGCACCCAGAAGCTTATTAGTAGTTGAAAATTAAAAAAAAAAAGCTTATGCTGATGTGCACCAACCAGTAAGTGGGCTCCAGATGCAAGTCCTCACAGCCATTCCAGAAGAATACTGTGGTTGAAGGTATGGCAGCCAGGCAAAAGGACAAAGAGGGTATCCTATGCCATCCATGTCATAACAAAAGTAATCAACTAATGCTACCTTAGATCCCGTGTCTTGCCCCAAACCCTGGCTGAAAGAGACACAGTAATCTGTTTCATCTAGGGCAGGGGTGGACAATTACGTCTCCTTCATGACTCGTGGGGCCAGCAGGGCTGGCTCAGGAATTCTGGGAGTTGAAGTCCACGAGTCATGAAGGAGCCGTAATTGCCCACCCCTGATCTATGGGACTCCAGAACTAAATTCCTACCAAACCTGAGAACTTTCAGTTGACTTTTGAAAAAGGGGAGGTTGGATACTGAGTTAATTGTTGTCAAAAACAATTACATCTATGGAGAGGCTTTTAAGGAGGGGCTATATTACGGCTCCTTCAAAACTACAAATATCAACTTTTTCTGAAGCAAGGCATTTTCAGCTTCATGAATTCAGCCTGATATGTGTGCTCCAGTCCCAGTCAGAAGACAGGTTGGTCTAATCCACAGATGGCAGGGCCATGTCATCAGGGTCCACAGGCCGAATGGAGCCCCAGAAAATAGGCCAGATGTTGGAGTCACTACATCAGACATCAATATGGAATTTTCAAGTGAATGTGAGCAATTTTGATAACAAAATGATTATAGCAGTCAGGCAGTCCTCATGCTATGTGTATTAGTCACATGCTTTCCAACAACTGGCCCAAAGATCTCAGTGCAGTCTCCCTCCATCATTTCCAAATTATCTGGAGCCTTCCATGCAGTATTTCAACTTTCAGAATTGAAATTATCAAGATTCTTTTGTTTTCATATGCCTACAGTTTAAGAGCCTAAAAATAAAGGAAGACCACACTGAATATTAATATTCTTTCCCTGCTTTCTCCTCTTGGGGTTTGACAACATATCATCATCTGGATTTTTGAAATTTACAACAACAGAAAATAACTCCTCAGATACCGAAAAATCTATACCTTTTAAACTCACTTAGTGCCTGTTAAATGCAATGGTGACTGATGCTTGCACAGCTTGACATGCACAGAAGTTTAAGTTTATATTGCTTGCCACAACCTGGGCAGAATTGCCAGTTCTTTTGAAATCAGCCAACCATATGGACAGTTTTGCACACCACATATTAATTTTTTGAGTGTTTTTATTCTTGCACCCGTCTAGCATCATTATTTCCACACCATCAGCTAGTGAATTATGCAACTATAATCATGAATGTTCTCGACAAATCAACAAAAACCTTATTCAACTTCCACAGTCACATTATGGTATATCCACAAAGGAGACATAGCATTAAATTTAGTTCTCTTGCAAGTATTAAGCATCGGACTCATTAATTAACATCAGCTAATTAGATCTTTTCCCCACCTCTACCCCAAATTGATTGCTCACATAATGAAGAACCTTGTCCATACTGGTCTGTGTAAGTGCAGAGAAGAATGCCATATCCATTTCACTATGGTTTGTTTTCAAAATAACAAAACACTACTTTTAAAAACATCCATTCTTATGCCTGGAATAGAACTGGCTTTACTTCTTTCTGTGCCACACCCTTCCTCTCTCACGTGTTAACTTTTTTTTAACATTTTTATATAAATTCATTGCATCTCCGTGTGAGTAATTTCAAAAGTGTTATGCAGTAGACCATGGATTTCGCATTTTAATACCTAAGGTCCTCACTGCAGGTTGTTGAGCACCTGGATTCTTGTGGGGAATTGTACTAGCCTAAAATCTTCCTGCCAATAATTCAAAGCATTCAGTTTACACACTTTGCACATAATGGATTTGTTTCCTGAAAGGTAAATTCAATATTTTGCTATCCCACCGTGATGCCTGAATCAATTATTTTTACCCACCCCAGTCAACATATCACATTAGATAAGAGGCTTCTGTTAAATGATGGTGATTTATCCGTATTACCATAGCTTAGATCAGGGATGTCAAACTTGATTTCATCGAGAGCTGCATCAGGGTTGTGTTTGACCTTGAGGGCCTGGGGTGGGTGTGGCCCAGGTGGGCATGGCCAGATCAACACCACTCGTGTAAGGGGCACCTGTGGTGGTCCAAGCACTCTGCCAGAGAAAATGGGCTCCCAAGCAGAGCTTGAGAGTTTTCACTGGCAGAGGATTGACCGTGGCAGCCGAAATTGGAGGTTGGGAGCCCGTTTTCACTGGCAAAAGCACCACGGGCCAGTCCTTCGTTGTTTCCAGGGTAGCCCCGCAGGCTAGATGTCAGTACCTCGTGGCCAGGATCTGGCCCCCGGGCCTTGAGTTTGACACCTTGGCTTAGATCATTGCAGCAGCAGAATGTAGCCACTTTCCCCAACCTGGGGCCTTCCAAATGCTTTGCAACCACATTTTACAGAATTCTCAATAGTTTGGAAAGGCACAAACTATGAGAATGTTAATGTTTAGGAAAACAATGAGCGTTACAGAAAAGCATGCACACATAATGATTATATAACATAGGAACAGAGCTTGGCACCTTTCAGATAGGCTCAAATCAGCTGAAAATTATGTACATTTACAGTAAAAGCCTGCTGAAATTAGTAAGGACTTACTGGAATTTCTCCCATGGAATCAATAATACAATAGAGGTATGAGATGCCATTTTCATTATATATAATAATGCATGGGGATCACCATAAGAAGGAGTTATCTCTCTGTGTGGGGAAACCCTAAAATATCCGTATATTGCAAATTCTCTTTTATTCAGTGCAAATTCTTTTCTTGGCATTTCCCCCATTACTTTAATTTTCAGGTTAGTATGTTCTAGATCAGGGGTGGGCAAACTTTTTGACTCGCGGGCCACAATGGTTTCTAAAATTTGACAGAGGGGCCGAGCCAGAATAGGAGAATGGTGTGT
>JAEANM010007608.1:0-17605 GCA_017656035.1 Myanophis thanlyinensis | reverse complement strand
ATACATTTTCACTTGTAGCAAATGTTTTTTTCTCACATTATTCACTATCTTTTAAGCAAATATTTACATAAAATCATCTACTTGTTTTGATTTATATATTACATACAAACATATGATACAGGTTGCACACTAAACAAACCACATTGATATATTAACATTATATTTTACTATCTATACCTGCAGCTCTTCTATTTTTCAGGCCTAAAATATCTATTACTCTCTTAATTAATTGGTTCTTGGATGCTAACATACTGTATATTCTATATTATATACTGTATATGGCATGTTTCAAATTCTCTCTTCGACCTATTATTATTATATTTATTGTTATTATCTTTATTATTATTATTATATTTATTATTATTATTATCCCCAAATACTCCTTCGAGATTCCCCTCACTTAAGTTTCAAATTATTTCGAACTTTTTTTAAAAATTAATTTTGCATTGCTGGAAGTTCCTTCTTTAGACTTTTTTTACTCTATTCCATTTTTTTTCCTAATTTTTCTCAAAAACACACTGCAAGTCTGTTTTCTCTGCTTCTTTTAATTTTAACTGATCCCTGTTGTCATTACTTTTTATCAGTTTATTTCTGTCAATAAACCTAATACAGTATATTTCTGTCATTTTCCTTTTTTACATCCAGTGTGCTATAAGCACAACAAGACTCAGTTTTACTCTAATAACATTCATGGTATTCTACACAAGATAGGATCTCCACCTAGAGACTATCATTCGTCAACATATTGTCTCATGCATCCCATCAAGTAGATGGTAAAAACAGAAAGCATATATCTTATATTAGAGAAAGCATAGTCTTACCTGGATGTTAATTTCAAAATATGCTGCTGGTAATATTCTGCTCCATGACAGTTATTTCTCAAATCTTTTAGCACCTACATGAAACCATTGAAAGAGAAATTGAAAGAGATGATAAGGGGATGCACTGATATAATATGCAGAAAAGCTTTACTGCTTTTTATTTAATATAGGTAAGGCAATTCATGTTTTGTACCATTGTCTGGGCAGGATAATTTAGTTGCATGAATATTAAAAGACAACTTTACTATTTGTGGTTTTTTTCCCTTCTTGTAAAAATGATGCCTGTCATCTTCTAGAAAATACTGTATTCCTTCTAAGGCATTCTTAATATCTAGTACAGTAACTAGAGGCCTAAAATAGTTTCTGTTGCTGAAACTTCCTTCTGTCTATAACAATGAATTAGCTGGGACAAACATCCCTGCAGCTTTTATAAATGATCTGGTTATAAATTGGCCTACCTTGGAAGTGATTTGGGAACTTCAGTTAAATTAAAACTAGTCAAATGAGTTGACAATTGGGATTGGTTGATACAGCCACATTATTCTACTGCTTAGCCATCTCTATGGGGTAAAAATCTGTTTCCTAGTCTTATTCAAAATGCTAATACCAGTACTAACCCACAAAGCCTTAAACTCTGAGGCCTACAGCTCCTCCTTCCATATTTACTGAAGATTTTCACTTAATATCTTCTCCAGATACCCTCAACTGATGAGGCAAAGTGGTTAAGATACAAAAGAAAGGCCTTTTCAGAGATGGTTGATTAATGCTGTAACAAGGAGCTCCTCAGATGCCTACATTATTGTATTTTTCACTGTCAAATTATGCTTTCTTTTCTTAAGCATTGTAATAACCATATAAGCATTTTAACAATTCAGTGTCTTATTACTATTTTATTATTTATTATTGTGATTTAATGCTGTATTTGTCCCATTACCATTGTTGTTCCTGTTGCCTGCTATACTGTTGTCTGTTGTTTTTAACGATTTACCAGGGTTTTTATATTATATTAATGTAGTTTTACTTATAAAGTATTTTACTTTATTATGCAACAATATACAATAAATACATTAACAAATCTGTATATTTTGTCAGACAGATTCAAAAACATTTAGAGCAAAGAAAAATCTGAAGCTAAGAGGCCATCTAAGAAATTTGCCTTCATTTACCTTCTCTATATTTTGTTTTTTAAAGTATTGTTCAGTTTAGATACCTTAATTCTTAACATTTGGTTGATTTTATTGTTTGTTCAATTTTTAAAATGTTTACAAAAGAACAGCATGTCAGTTACATATTGTTTCTGCTGTGGTGAAATCTTTTTTTTTTTTTTTTAAACTCAGTAAAAGTAAACAGAA
Organism: Myanophis thanlyinensis; assembly: GCA_017656035.1. Classification (NCBI taxonomy): domain Eukaryota; kingdom Metazoa; phylum Chordata; class Lepidosauria; order Squamata; family Homalopsidae; genus Myanophis; species Myanophis thanlyinensis. The sequence continues at coordinate 15,432 of JAEANM010007608.1, read as the reverse complement.
ATAAGCACGGAGGTTTTCCTAAGTGGCATTATCGGATCTATGAAGATAAATAATTACATAGTCAAACAAAAAAACATGGCAGTGTTTGTTCATGCCCGGCAGAAATACTGTTTGCTCCAGATTACATTGAATAATATTTTAAGAGAGCGTGCATTAAAAATATTTTGCCACATATTTGTCTTGTATTTTTAACTATACTGAGACTTGGAATGTATTTTTAGTATTTAGAATTTCTGATGATATTGTTGCTGCTTTAGAAAAATTCATTTTTTTTCATATAGTTTTAATAATTCAACCTTAAATGGCATTGAGCCACTTCATTATTTCTTGGCTACAGGGATCAGCACTGCAATAGTACCTAATTGAAAAATGAGAAGAGTTAGATTAATCATAGTCATTAAAAGGAGGAGCATGAGCTGAGTAATATGTACTTTCATTTACTTCAGAAAAAAATTGAGTCAACAACCAGTGAATGGAATAGTTCTCACTCACATGCTTGTTAAAGGAGTGGTGACTGAACTATTTTTCGAATGTGTCATTTATATTTATTATTGTTATCGGAGGTTATCAAGTCACATAGGAATATAGCACATTCCTATAAATTTCACAACAGCTAACATTCATTGCCAAGCACCTGCATTAATCACTTTATTTTTATAAACAGATCAAAAAGAAGTACAATATTATGGTACAGAGCACTTCTTAAGTGACACTATTGTCCATTAAATGTGGCAGGAGGGGAACAAATACAAACATTCTCTTTTCCAGCTATTTTTAAGAATAGGAGCTGCATCTTCTTTGTTAGTATTTTTATAAGTTGTTAGAATCTTAGTTCTTTAAGCAGATATTTGGAAACTAGGAACGTGTTAGGTACAAAAGAAATATACGGGACTATTATTTATTTTGATTTTATGAATTAATTGGAATGTATACTATAATTTTATAGATTGCACTGCTATTTAGTTTGACATAAATTATATATTTTATTATAAACATCATCAAAAAAAAAAAAAAAGGTTGAGGTGGCCAGAAGAGCAAAAACTGGAATTCTGTATCTCCCTCGACATCCAAAGTGATAAAAGAGGAAGCAGAGAAGTAATATAGTAGAACAAGTATATTCACGGGGCCATATTCCTCAGTTTTCTTGAGGAAATTGTCATGCACATCTTCAGGAAGAAACTTTCATAGATCAGCAGCTGCCTTGCAAAGGGCCAGGATATGGTTGTTCAGCAGTGGGACCAAGAAGATACCCATGGAGTACAGAGACCAAAAGGACATAGTCATAGTCCACCCCCTCCAGTTCATGGATGGAGGTTGAAGTGCCTCTATGGTTGTAAGTCTGGTGAGCTGCCAAGTGCTCAAATTTTGATCACATGATTGTGGGTATGCTGCAACAGCCATAACTTTGGGGGCCAGTCATAAGTCATCTTATTGAGCGCTGTTGTAAGTTCAAAAAAAATCTCTGAATGGTCATTAGTCGAGGACTACCAGTAAGCCACTTACATTCACCTGAATGAAGTGACATAAAAGTATCCATAATAAAATAAATCACTTGTATGCTTTAGGGATTAGCATCCCTAGTAAAATTAGGGATTAGCAATTATTAACTAAATGTATAAAAAGACAATAAATTAGATATAAATAATCAATCTGTTTGCTGAATGATATAAGTAAAATCTGTATTAGAAACTGTCTGAATATAGTAAAACAACTACAGTATGTTGGATCTGAACAGGCATGTTTTATGCTAGAGTTGATGGGCAGCCAACAAATTCAATAACTAAAATAAATAAATAAAATTCTACTCTGCAGCATAGCACGTAGCTTGGAAAATGAGTTAAGAACTGCAAAAAATATGAAAAACAATAAATAGTCATAAGGAAAAACTGAGAAATGTGAGGTTGGATGCAGTGGATTCCAAAATACAATCTTTGAAGCAGTGTATGTGCTTGGTAGAAGCATGGATGATTTATGAGAACAGAAAAGTATAGAAAGGGTTAGTAAATAATTTTGGTATAAATGAGATTGCTGTCTCATTTCTGTTTTGCTTTCTATACTTTGCATAACACTGCTTATCCCAAAAGAAATATGGTAGTATGTATTTTATGTGGGTGTGGGGAGATATGGATATGTGTGTGTGTGTGTGTGTGTAAAACAGACAGTAGTAGACAGATGTATGAGAAAGAAATATATGAATAAACTTGAAGAGAGTGCTATATGTAGCACTCAATATTAACCCAGTATCAAAAATAGAATAAATCTGGATATTTCCACAAACATGAACTTAAAATCCTGCTTGTAAAAAATCTTATGAAAACTCCTATTCGTATATCTGCACCAAAGCTACTAATTCTATTCTATAGAAAGGAAACTGATTCAAACAGGATTTTTAAAAATAAAATTTCAAACCTGCTAGCAACCAATTCCAAAAGCTGAATATTATAAAAACTATTAGCACCAGTCTTTCCAAAATTATTTATATCTTGCCTTTCTATGCAAACTATTGTTTTATGATATCACTGAAGACCAAGAAGGATCATGGTTTAGTTCTGTTTCAGGTTATATGTTTGTAATTTAATTGCTAGTTGCATTTGTTGTTGCACATCAGAAAAGTTAATGTTAGGAGTATTTTTAAATGAGAAATCTAAAAAGGAGGAGAGGAGACAAGGTGAAATGATCGTAGTTTGGCAAGGTCCAATAATATACAATATGCTTTTTTAACAATTCTGGCAGAATTAACATCTGGAAGTCATCAATTGCTGCTTTCTTTCCAATTTTTTAAAAAATACATTTTTTTTTAAAGAATGCAAGCAATAATAATTGGAACAATGAAGTTGTATATTTCCACCATCTACTTATTTTTTCTGGTAATGGGTATAGGAAAAGCAGAAAGACAAGAAAACATATTCTAAAAAACCCGTAAGTACTGTAGTAAAGCATTAGATCTTATACATAGTTTATACCGACATGCTAAAATAATTTATTCAAATGGTGGGAGATTAAAATATATCAAATAAATACAGACTAAAAAAACCTGAAGAAAAATCATTCATTTTCCTACAGACCTTGTATTAGATTCTCTTCTGAATCCCATGCTTGTTGTGACTAATAAGTGACTCTTTTTAATGCTCCAGCTTCACAACTTCCCTTACATAATACTCAGGATTGGCCTGAGATACTTCAGTTGGAATTATGATGTCATCAGAATTCAGATGTATGGAATTTTTTATGTAGAACTATTGTTGAATTGCCTAGTCTGATTAGCAATTTTAAAACTATAAAGTAGTATTTCCTACCATTTTATATTATTTATATGCTCTATTTAATTTTTGCCCAAACGTATTTCACAATACCAACTACGCCCTGTTTTAGCCTTTGTTCCTTGAATCTTTCATAGTAACACTAAACCAAGTGGAAAATAAAGCTTTTGAAATTTAAGCTCTTCCCTTATATGTTCAAAACTGCAGTTTATTGAAGAATAGAAACGCTTCAATTTAAGAAAGATTGTTTCTATACAGAGGACCTAAGTTTAGTTCTGAACTTTCTGAACAACCATTTCTAAAACTCTAAAAAGCCACTAGAAAATCACTATAAACAGTACTTCATATGAGATGAAGAGGTATGCAAATTTGATTAATAATAAATTAAATAAATAAAAATTGAATTTGGGATAATTTATTTTTAGTATGAAATTATTATTACTAGTAGCATTATCTATGTATTTTGGAACAAAGTACCATTCATAATTTAAATTTAATATTAAATGCAACTCAACTTTATTTTAAAAAGTAGGGTATATAGGCTACTTAGAATCAGTTTCAATTGGAGTAGCAAATAAATCCTGGAAAGAACATACTATTTTTAAATAAGATTTTCAGTAAAATCCATTGGACCAAAATAATTTTTAAAATTCTTTCCTTATACAATAACTGGCTACTTGCAACCTTTTCAAGAACTTTCCTGAATAAAAGGAATATGTATTTAAATATAAATTTGTATTGATTTCTATCCACTGATAAGTATCTACTTACAAAATTCAAGATATGCAACCATTGCCATTTAAATGACTCACATTTTCACAAAATTACTTATCTTTGTGTTAAGTTGTTATTTTCATTCATAAATTTTGTAACAAACAGCCAACAAAACTGCATTGGATACTAAAGCAAGCTTTTAATACAGCTAGAAGACCAACTGTCAGAACTTTATGGCATGTCTACATAGCATCCTTAAACTATTCCTGTCCTATGCTCATGTTTGCTTGATTCTAAATTACGGTAGTTTAGAAAGTTTTTGTTCAGACTGACACACTTTGGCAACAGCTCACATAGCAATAGCAATAGCACGTATATACCACTTCACAGTGCTTTACAGTCTTCTCTAAGCGGTTTACAAAGTCAGCATATTGTCCCCAACAATTTGTGTCCTCATTTTACCAACCTCGGAAGGATGGAAGGCTGAGTCAACCTTGAGCCTGGTGGGATTTGAACTGCCAAATTGCAGGCAGCCAGCAGTCAGCAGAAGTACTCTGTAGTACTGCCTTCTAACCTCTCCACCACCATACTATTCAGATTGCAATGCAGGCTAACATATACACTACTATACTCCCACGAGACAACTTCCCTAAGGTGAAATCCTTCCATGTGAAGTCGGAGAAATGATGCACTCCTGGACATTTAAAAATATCATGGCTAGGGGAAAGTATCTAGCTCAGGGAGTGGAAATTAGTAATTAAAAAATCATGTTTCTGCTGCATCTTGAATCAACAACATTTGGTTTGTAAAGCAAGTATTATAACCCTTCTTGTAACAGCTTTCATATCAAAGATAAGTGCAGAGAAAGGAAGACTTGCAAGAATGGTGAAAAGAGTATTTCTAAAACACAACAGGAAAATCTGCCTATTTATTTATTTATTGTCAAAATTTATATACCACCCCCTCTCCTGAAGGACTTGGGGCGGTGTACAGCCAATAAAACACACAGATAGACAGTTTAAAAACCAATTAAAATTAAATTAAATTAAGGCCGATTGAATTAAGGCCAATTGGCTAAGGTTGCATTTATAATTAAATACAATGAATACAAGGCAATGTCATCTATTGTTGCTCTCTAAAAATGGTTATTGGTCCATTCTGCAACAGGACAACTGCCCAGTTCAGATGTCTCAATGGAATATGCCTGAAGGAATATCAGCCTTTAATAAAACTGATGGAGAAGATGCTCCAAAAGATATTAATAAGATATGAGGAATACATTAATTAATTGAATCTCCTATATCTGGGCAATTGAACTCAATGGTCTCTTATACACTAACTAAAAGACAGCAATTTCTAAACAAATGTACAATAGTCAACAAAATAATTACATCATAATGTATGTGTTTTTCTTTAAAGTACCAAAGAATTAACCTATTTTTATTTTCAAATAAATGGTTGTGACCCAAGTAATTTATTATGGCTCTTGCCAATGATTTTCCTCAGTTCCTAGGAAACACATTGCCTTTCAAGAACTCATATATTTGATTAGGGAGGCTAATAGGATGTTCTATAAAGGTTAATAGTTATTGAAATATTACTTCAGAGAAAACAACACAGTTCCAAAACTGTCTTTCATTTTCATTAGGAGCAAACATTTGAAAATGTTATTCTGCTTATAACTGTATTTCTTTGCATAAATAGTTTGCTTGTATCACATCTTCTGTAAATCCAATTAATATAGTGTGTAACCCCATGGTTTATAAATTAAGATGGCATGTAAATGCAACCAATTTTGGTTTTCACATTTCACATTTTTCCCCCATCAGCCCTGCTAACACTGATTGTAAATGCCAGGAATTAAGCCACAGATGGACTATGTACAAACTATATGTATGTTCTAGTCACTGAGTTATGCTTTAATTGTATTTAAAAACAAGGGCAACTGCAGGGGATGAAGGAAAATCAAGATGATGGCTGAAATCTTGCAGTTGCAGCTATCTAGACTGTTTTCACGTAATTCTGTAACCCCATTTGACAATCTTATTAATACACTTTCTCAAAAAGGTTTTATTTCTGGAAAATGGTAATTAAGTTACATAGCTCAATACAAAATAGTGATAATATTCTACACTAGGAATATAGAAACACAGGTTCTAGTCCAAACTTACCCTTGGTAAACTCAATGAATGACTTTGGGCCAGCTGTTCTCTTTCAGCCCAACCTATCTGACAGAGTCATTGTTATAGGGAAAATATATTTTTATTCAAGAATTTTAGCTCTAGAAGTAGTAAAATGCACATTGCTTGTTATTGTACCTTTCTTTTTGCTTATGTTGATCAATCATCAAACTTAATAAAATCTATGGGAAAACTAGGTATAAATGAACACAAATAAATAAATACTTTATTTATTTTCCTCTTTTCTGTTTTATATCTACTCATAGGTGTGTGTACATATACAGTGATGATTTTCATGCTTAGTGTACTCTAAAACAATTCCTTTTCCTGCATGGCTGAATTCCAATAACACCAATTATATTGTATGCAGTTCATTTAACTAAGTTTTAGAAATTTACCCTTAATAACCAATTCTACTGTCTGACCATAATTTTAAATCCAAAGAGATTCAGTGGATTTATTCCAAAGTAAATGCATATATGTTTATATCCTCAAAGATAATATTCCAGTAATCTGGTTACAATGTAAGTGACTGCATGAACATTAGATATTTTAACTAATATTTGACTTACAGAAAAAGACAAGTGCAATTGAATTGCTCATCATTATTTATTACTGTTATAATGTTTTATGTGGAGCTAACTCAATAGACCCACCTGGAAGCTGCAAGCGGTCTAAAACACAATGGAATGTAGGTAGTTGGTGGGTGCACCACATATAACACCACTATTTTACAAGATGTGTTGGTTTTAAGTAGCCTACCTGGTACAATTCAAGATGCTTATCAGCTATACAGTAATTCATGGCACAGGTTCAGATTATTTGTGGGACCACCTACTTCCAAATGATTGACTGATCCACCAAATCTAGTACAACAGGCATACTATGAGTCCTACTCAGATAGACATTAGGATTAGTAGGACTAATCTTATTAGAAAAAGGGATAATATTAATCAGAAGCCAAATACTAACTTCTGTATCTCCATCTTCACCATGCCTGCCTCCAATACTATTTCAGCATTTAAAATACAACCAGATACATAAGGAAGACATTTTAGGAACTGTACAGGTTTCCAGGAATGAAATCAGAAAAAGAGTCCAAGTGTACTCCATAGAGAAGTTGTGCCATAGATAGGCAGCCACCATTTACATTTTGCAGCCAAAATAAGACTTCCTGGTTTTTAGTCTTCCTGGTTTCTATTTGCAAAAGAGACAAGAGAGAAACTGAGAATACACTCATGAATTCTTGATGAATCAAATTTCAAAAGAATTTCAGGGCGTCATGAATGAAGTCACTGATTTTTACTATTTTAAATAAAAAGTTGTTTTTATCAGATCCAAAAACTTTTTGGATATGCATATAAATAACACTTATTAAATGTAAATTTTACAATCAGATACAATCAGCACAATTCTTTCAGATCTACAGTATTAGTGAAATAAGGGTCTGAATCTGTCTGTCTGTCTGCCTGCCTATCTCCCCCCTTACAAGTACTCCTCACTTAACAATCATAATTGGGACTGATAACTGTTGCTAAACAACAATGGCATAAGCAAAAATTCATGCCATTATGCCGATTTATGAGTAGCAAGTCCAGTTACAATCTTTAAGAGAATAATGTGCGATTCTTAAGCACATCACTTCACTGTGACTTGACACTTGCTGTGGTGATCATCTGACCATGAGATGCTTCAACCACCATAATTGTGCACCAGTTGCCAAGCAGCCAAATCACAATTGTATATGATCATGGGGATGGTCAGGACCAGTGCTATCATTCAGTATTGTTGTAATTTTGAACAGTTGCAGAAAGAATGTCACTTAATATTTTACTATATTCTTTCAAGTCTCAAGGCTAAATATATTAGCTGGGTAAGCAATTTCTCTGAAGGAAGCTTTTGTCATTGACCAAATTAACAGAACAGATATTAATAAACAGACATTAACAAATACTGGCAACTATCTTACTTTTAGTCTTTAAATCACACAAGATAGCTATACAATCTCTATATGGAAAAAAGGAAAGGACAGAATATTTTAATGTTATTTATAAACAGCAAAGTTTAAGTTGTTCAGCATGATGCCTGTACTCACTCATTAGGACTTAGTATCATTAAGTGCAGATATTATGACTTACTTAACTAAGCATGCATACAAATCTTCACTTCGTGTCCTGTTTAACTCATGCATCATTAATCTAAACTGATCAACGCACTTTGGGTCCAATTTTGCCTGGAAGAATAAAACATTTGTGTATTTGTATATTTATTCTAAAAATAATCCTGATTCTTAAAACTTTACTTCACTATTCATTTATAGCACTACCTATGCTCCATTGGAGTGCCTAGCTCATACTTTTAAAGCTAAAATCCCCATGTCTTTTCTTGAATTATTTTCTTGACTCATTTTCCAAGATAAATTAGTTTGCATTGTGTATTCAGAGAGAAAGGTTTAGAGCTGAGAAAACATCTGTGAAGTAAAAGGCAGACATATGTGAAAAAAAATGAGCTAAAAAACTGTAGAGTCAGGTGCCTTATTTGAAAATAGGGGGCTTCCTCAAAAATAAACATAGAATTGCTTTCTATCTGATTTTATACTCAGAGGTTCCCTGAGTTCAATAGGATTGTGCAGTAAGTTTGAAAATGATTCCGGCCTAAGACTCAGTTTGCAGTTAAACAGCAATGAACAATATAGTTAAATAGCTTTCTGAACAGATGCAGCTCTGAGGAAACAGTAGTATATCTGTCTTGCAGAAACTTTTTATCAATGCCTGTTTCAGTTCCTAAATAAATTGTAGAGCATCTGCTGGGACAGTACTGTCTGTGATTCTTAATGTCTTTTGAAATAATCTGGGACAGTAGCATCCATGGTACAATAATCCTCCTAACAGGCTGAGATCTTAAAGACAGCAGCATCTCTGTTAAGAGTCATCCTCCAAGTCATTCTCCCAGCATCTGCTTAGCATACAGCAGCACTGTATCCATATTAAAATGAAGTGTCATGTATTTCACATTTATATAGTGTTCACAAATCTGTATTTACTACATAACTATCTACTTAATCCAGAAAGCATTTCTATAAATAACCTGTAAATAAAATCGATACAATAAAATAAACTACTTAAGGCTAATTAAGCAATTGAAGTGTAGTTGAAAAGATAAATCAGTTTAAAGAAAGTAAAATTTGATTTTAAGACATCAGTATCCCGATTTTAAGACATCAGTATCCCTACAGTCAAATAGTAATACTTAAGCAACTATATAACTGGAGCATAAGGACATACTTGGGTACATGGTATGAAAGGAAAATTGTGTAAACTATAACTTATGAATACTTTCAAACTAGCTAATTAAAACCCATTAGATTAGCAAAATATTTTATTTATTGTATGGCATATACAGAGGTCATGCAATCACTGATATACAAATTTAAACAAAGCAATTTGTGTGTGTGTGTGTGTGTGTGCGCGCGCACGTCTGTGTGTGTGTGTATGTATGTATCAGTGTACAATACAATATAGGACAGGGATGTGAAACTCAAGGCCCATGGGCCGCATCTGGCCCACGGTGTGTTTAGATCTAGCCTGTAGGGCTGCCCTGGAAACAGTGAAGGACTGGCCCATGGTGCCTCTGCCAGTGAAAAAGGTGCTCAGGAGGGTTGCACAGGGCCCTCCCGAGCTCCATTTTCGGCTACGACGGCTTCCTGCAGCTCTCTGCCAGCAAAAACTAAGCTTGCTCCCCCATTTTTAGTGCATTAAAAATTAAATTATTAATAATTAAAACAAATATCAAAGAAAGCCAAAACAAGATCCAGTGCTGCACAAAGTATTAGTGAAATGCTCACTGAAAAAAAATCAACTTTGCAATTTTTCTAAATGTTAACAATATTGAAAAATCTATATCTCTGTGGAATGATTGTTCATGGCCATGAGGCTGCTACCCAAACCACCTATTTGAACTCCCTTTTGATGTGAGTATATTTAACAAAAAAATTAATTATAGTTGCAGCAGATGACTTAGCTAATCACAAATAACATCCTCAACTTGCAATCAAAATAGGGATCAGAATTTCCATGAAGTGATGTAATTATAAAGCACAACATCATGTGCCTTTACCTCTTAGCTGCCCTCACTGCCCTGCATGCCAAAACTCCTGTCATCCTTCACCACCTTCTTTCTCTTACTGCTAAGAAAATATGCCTCCCCTGGCCCTTTGTAAGGCAGCTGCTGGCCACATGAGGCCATCTTCCCCACAGGGAAATTGCTGCAAGCAACCTGGGAAAGTAAGTGTTGTGTGCCCCACAGCTGCCTCATAAAGGACCAGGACAGGGATGCCTCATCAGCAATTGGAGCAAAGCGACAGTGAAAATCATTTAGGGCAGCAAGGGCCACAGTATGCAGGGAGCCAAAAAGTCATAGACAGGGGACAGTTAGGCCAATAAGGGGAGTTGAAGTACCTGTGCAGTCATATATGTGAGTGGGTTGCCAAGTGCCTGAATTTTGATCATGTGACTGTGGGGGTGCTATAATGGTTATGGCTTTGGGACTGCTCATTACTCCCTTCAGCACTACCATAATTTCAAATGATCTCTGAACAAATGTTGGTAAATTGAGATTACTTGCAGTTCTTGGATGGAAGAACATCAAGATATAAAAGGGTAGGCAAACTGAAGAACATCTCAGAAAATGGTAACAAACCACTTCCTTATTGTTGCCCCCCCCCCCAAAAAAAAATTGTGGATCTGTCCATGTAATTACTAGCTGAGCTCAACTTGACATTTATTCTAATTATAAAATAGATTTTTTTTTTTGTAAATTTGTTGTTTCCCTGCTTTGAGATTATTTTATCAGTGAATAGGACAACATTCTAATAAATATTTTGTTTATGAATAAACTCCTATCAAGTTTATCTCTGATATATTAAAAACCAGAGCATCAGGTGGTGGCTTACAATCTACAAATACAACTCTGTGATTTACAAAACATTAGCAAGATTAAGAAAAAAATTAAGCAGTATATTCTATTTCCCACTAAATAAGGAACTAAATGAAAATGCTTGTTGGATAATGAGGAAGTATTTGCATGAAAAAACATTTCTGCATTTGTGATACTAAATACACATCCCCAGACCGAGAATTTTGAGTATACGCTTATTTATTTTTTGCTTAATTCATATGAACTACTCTTTTCCATCTTTTTTCTACTTAGAGGTCAGAATTCTTGGCAGAAAAGATGACCTTAAAATATTTTTCTTTATACTTCACACTTTCATTAAACTGCTGAAATAAATGAGTTTTAAAACTGTTAAAACTGTCAAGAAAAACAAATAGTATTACTAAAAAATGAACACAATACCAGCAATTTAACAATTACAGTGAAGTTTAGAATCAATTTTTGTGTTTTCAGAAAGTAATCCCATAATGCCAGAAATGATCACATGAAACCTTAATTGATTTGATTTCATGGATCAGCATTTTCCTGCTGGCTATAGTTAATGAGTTATTCTCAAAGTAATTCATCTACTTTCTCTCTTTCCTGAATAAATATTTCTAAGGAGGGAAAGGGGAATCTACATAAAGTTGGCATCACTAATTATGCTTCCATTCTTTCTGAGCAGTTGGTGCTGGCAGAACTAAAGCATTAGAGTGTCTACTTGGCTGCTGTATTCAAACCACTTATACAGGAACATATCCATTTTTGTAACTATGATTGCTTTCAGTGGTTACACCTTTATGGGCTTCTTCTCATGTTACCCTTTCATATACGTCAGATGACTTGTTTACATTGAGCCATGAATTTTGAAATGTGAATCAAATGTGCTTCTTTTTTTGGCCTAAAAAATGAGAATCCAGAATGCATTAAGAAGAGAACGGAAGGAGTTTTTCTCCCAATATGAATTTCTCTTGTTTTCCTTGGCCTGCTTCAGAATAATTCCTAAATCTCCACTAAGATTTGAAGTCATGAGGAAAAGTATTTTGATCTCTCAGTGTTTCTATTGATGAAAGGACATAACTGGATCCTACCTCTGCAATTGATAAGTTTTTAATTTTCTACTATAGTACTACCATACTAAATATGGGTTGGATATCTTCACCTTTGCTCATATATGTTTATTTCTGCAGTGGAATGAAATCTAAAGATATTTATATTTTGACAAACATTACTACATACTTTATATGTTTGCACAAACCAAACTGGGTAATTTCAGAGGATCTATAAACCTGATGTATGTCAATTAAAGCAAATGGATATTTTTATATGCTAATAATTAAATGAAAACATAATGATTAGAAGCATTAACAATATTGCACTTGTTATAAACATAAGTCACTGGAGAAACTTTGTAGATTGGAACATCTATATAGGTGCAAAGTAAGTACAGAGTGAGGCAACAATCATACTTAATTTGCATTATCAGATATTTAAAAATATTTAAATGAAGTTAGCAAAAAATGTAACAAAGTTAAAAATAAACATCAGTACTTTCTATGCTATTTTTTTTGTTTTTTAAAAATTCTATTTTCTGGGAATAAGCCTGATAATTCACACATCAAAGTAACAGGAAACCTATTTGCTTTTATATATTTACCTATTTTTTAATGTTCTTCCTCATACTGTTTTATCACACAGGCTGCAATTCTCCAGCCATTCCAAAGTACCATTTATTGACTTTCACAGAATGAATTATCTTCCAGGTTCCTTTCTCAGATGCACACTATAGTACACTAAAGTACATGTACTTGGAAAGTTAACTTTAGGCAAATAACATTTATTAAAACTCATTGTCTATGCTTTCCAAATGTCCATTGGGTCAAGTCAATCCACAGAAAATTCTAACAACTAGCTATTTTCAATTATACTTTTTCTAACATGAAAATATAGTCATTTGTTTTTATTCTAAGGACACACGGTCATTTTCTAGGAGCATTATATATTCTAAATTTGTCCATTATATAAAAAACGATGGGAACATGGCAAACATTGTTATTAGTGCATATATTTTAACAAACTAAAAATCAATGCTCACAATTGCTCTTTCCTATTGTCCCTTTACCATTAAAATATACAAATTCTTCATTAGCTAAGATCTTGAAAATAAATGGAATGTTAAGATATGTCTTAGAACAGAATTAGTTCTAACAAAGGAACAATTCTACCTATAAGAGATGTTTCCAAAGGAAACATCTATATTTAACTTTTTATAATATTTTGTACCAATAACATCAAAACAAGAAGTTTCTGGCTGTAGATAACTGGAAGTTCCTTAACGAAAACATACTTGGCAGCACTTCATAACTTTTAACCTAGAGAGCAAATTGTAAAAAAAAAAAAAAAAACCTTCTCTGAAAGTCAGCCTCAATAGGAGAATTCCTCTTATATATGTTACAGCAGAAAAATCTGTTATAAACCTGCTCTGCCAATAATTCAAGAATTGCTCTTCCACTTTTTCTTCAAAGGGAAAATCCACAGCTGAAGCATCATTTTTCCTTATCCAGAAACGAAACCTCTGGTTGACACATCAAGTTCCTTGAACTTACCTCTCTTTTTATGTTTTGTTTCTTAAGGAAGCCAATAGTTTCGGGGCAGGAACTCAAAACCTTCCAACACCCAGCATGAACTAGTTCTTTTTAGAGCCTCCAGGTTCTTTAGTACTCGCCGCTCCTTCTGGCTAGGAACAGGGACACTCCTATCTCTTGGCTAATAGCCGCAAGGAGAAACAGTTAGAAGAAACTTTGCCCACCCTGTCTTCCGCTCCCAGTTTTCATCCACACCCCATTACTTCTAGTCGACGCACCTTTTCCCTCCCCGCCTCTGGGGATTGCCGTATGGACCGTTAGGCCGGCCGTGCAACAGCTGGAGAGCTTTCCACGGCCTGAGCGCGGCTCCTGGAAGGAGAAGAGGAAGACAGAGACGACAGGCGAGCAAGCCGTTTCTGTTTCTGAAGCCACTGTTCCGTTTACAGCCAGTTTCATGCTCTTTGCTTCTCCCCACCTCCCCTGTCTACCACAGCCTTTTCCTGACATCATTCATTCTCTTACATTCAAACACACGCCCACTCCATTTCCAAACAGTGACTCACTGTAGCTCTGCTTGTGCTGCTGCTGCTGCTGCTGCCGCCACCGCTGCTGCTATTCGAAGGCTGGGCTTGAAAAACCGGTTAAAGTCCTCAAGAGGGACGGATATTTATTTTTATTTATAAAGGGGGGCGGGGGGGGGAAAAGCCCCATTCTAAGCAGAAGAGTGGGGAGGAGGAAAATTTGGCATAGGTATTAAAATTAGGTCAGTAGAAAAACTTCATTTTTTTTCCTAATTAACCATTCGGGTTAGGGGAGAAAGGTGGAGAAGCCTGTTTGCATAATGCTTTTGCCCTTTGACAAGCCACCTTAAAGAGACAAAACCTTTTGGCATGAAATAGGGACAGAATCTGGTCTTTGCAATGCTGCTGCTCTTTTTCAGAAATACTCTGTTCCTCACCATCCCATCTCAGGGTTCACGGGAGTCTCATGTATTCTCCCTGTCCTTCAAACTTCCTTAGCTACAAATAAGTTTGTACCATTCAAAACCCAGGAATAATTTAGCTGTTAGGGCTCAGAAGATGTACCTAATGGCCATTTAGCTCCTGCACGCAGAGAAGTATTGAACAATTTGAACGGTGCCCTTCCTCTTGCCTACATTTTAAATTATGAATCCAAAAGAAAAGTGCATCACATGACAAAGATGTTTGAAACCAAAAAATAATTACTGTATTAGAAACAAATTAAGGATACACTCCCAGGTATACTTACTTGAAAGTAAACCCCACTGAATAGCAGAAGATAATTTAGGTAAGCTTGTATAAGTCTGTGCATTTATTCAATTATTTTACAAACATGAGTATAGCACATATAGTAGAGGTGATGTTACATACAGATACTTTTTTACTTTGTTAGGGCTATTCTTGGGCATGCAAATAATAATAAATTTAGCTCTCACTCTTATTTTAGCACCAGGCCCCCAACCCATCTTTTTCAAAGATATAGAAATGGTGGCTTTGTTTTTGTTTTGTTTTGTTTTAAAGAGGGAGCAATATTAATATAGAATAGAATAACAGAGTTGGAACCCCCTGCTTAGGCAGGAAACCCTATACCAGGGGTGGGCAATTGTGGCTGTTTTATGACTTGTGGACTTCAAATCCCAGAATCCCTGGGCAAGACAGCCTAAATAAATAAAATGGAGGAAATGTTTTGAGGTGTAAGTGTAAGGGTTAAGCCAGGGGTGGGTAACTATGGCTCTTTTAT
>JAEANM010007607.1:0-17605 GCA_017656035.1 Myanophis thanlyinensis | reverse complement strand
TAAAAATTTAAAATTTAGAATTTAAACAATTTAAAATTTAAGCCCTGAAGTATTAAGGTATTAGGCCAGACCAGCTATAATTGTATGAAATAACAAGAATTATATTTACACAATAAAAAGAAAAAAACTTCACTATTATAACCATTATTGACAACTGTAGATCCAGTGGCATCTTTTAATTACATCACTCTTCCTTGTACCCTACTGAGTTAGCACATCAAAGGCCATTGATGGTCATTCTCCTATCTAAAGGAACAGATATAAACTAGTGATGAGAAAAAAAATCTCTAGTACTTTCCCCTTAATCCTGCAGAGCTCTGTCCTTGTGTCTGCTTTGTGTTTTATTCCCATTGTCTATTCTGACTAAGGATTCTGTGAATTGGAGATCAAAATGTCCAGAAGTCTTCAGGCTGCCTAATGACCTTAGAGAGTATTGTAATGCATAGGGGCTATTCCAAACTCCTCTTTTTTCAGATTATTAATTCCTATTTCTCATTTGCTGATTTTATTGTTGTTTGGAGAATGTGACATGTCAGTTACACAGAGATACAAGGTCTTTGGGGAGGGATAATTAACTTTCTATTTATAGTTTTGTGTAGGATTGATCTTCATACTGGGATGAATCATTTATTTGACAGTTTTATCTGCAGCTTTGTTTGCGAATGTTCCATGAATAGACAAATATGCCTGAGAATGATAGCTGTTTTCTGAAGAGAGAGAGAGAGAGAG
Organism: Myanophis thanlyinensis; assembly: GCA_017656035.1. Classification (NCBI taxonomy): domain Eukaryota; kingdom Metazoa; phylum Chordata; class Lepidosauria; order Squamata; family Homalopsidae; genus Myanophis; species Myanophis thanlyinensis. The sequence goes on along the minus strand of JAEANM010007607.1, from coordinate 16,876 downwards.
AGAATAAATCTTTCCACTTATTCTTTCAGAACATCTACTTGTTACTGTATATTCACTGAGTGAAAATTCCATCAATATATTTATGGAATGGGGAGTTATAAAGACTCCTATGATAAGTTTCTCCTTTGGACTTGGACGTTAAATCAGATTTGTATCAGCTATAGTTTGCAAAATGTATTTTTGCTGTGTATGTACTTTGATTCTCTTTGCATATTGTAAGCTCGATCTTTTCAACCATCTCTTCCAACCACAGGATTATTTCTGCAATGTAATATGCTGCATGAATTTCCTCAGAAATAAGCATAGTAGCATCACAAATACATTTTGAAATCTGTTATTAACATAAAAAGTAATCTCAAATAGCACTTTTTTTCCCCTGGTGATAGATAATTTGAACTCACTTTCAATAATGATGATAAGGATAATACATTGCATGAGATGGATTGCAAGATGATTTCCAAAATACTTTTGAAATATCTTGAATATCACTTTCCAATGCTCTAAATCATGAGCAAACCTCAAACAAGACAATTAAATAAATAAATAAAAATTCAGGGGTCCCAACAGTTTCAGAGCTGAAAGGAGAGACAAGTGAGAGCAAGGATGAGGAAAGTGAGAGCACGGACATTCTTATATTTCCTGTAATTAAGAGAAGAGGGGAGCGGGAGAGGAAACAAAGGGAGAAAACTATTTACCCAATGTCATACAATTGCTGTTGTTGGCCAGCTTAACAATAAAATAAAATTAGAAGGCAAAGTGAGCATTCATGCTGTGGTAATATAGCTGGTGTCTTAGAAATGGTAAAATAAAAATAGTTTAAAACTTATTTATTTTAAGCCATGTACAGTGGCTAGGGATGTATTTTAAAGATGCAAGTAATATTGTGTGTACTTAGTTGGTATAATCCACGATATAAGCATTCAGTGGATAAGTAACTCTTTCACTCAAGGACTTGCTTGATTGCCTGAAAGAAGGAATACTAGCAAACTATCCAAATCTGTCCTTTGGATTCTGGATGTCATAGTTCCATGATGGCGAACCTATGACACAGGTGCCAAAGGTGGCACGTAGAGCCATCTTGTTGGGCACACAAGCTGTTGACCAACTTACCTCCAGCTGAGCATGCACATGCGATTGCTCATGCATGCATGCACGATTGTAGAGATCCAGCTGGACTTCAGGCCTCCACTATGCATGCGCACGATTGCAGGAAATCCAGCTGGTCCAATCCAGTCTTTGGAGCTCTCCTGTGCATGCACACGCAATTGCTCATGTGTGTGTGAGTGCCTTGCGCAGTGTGCATGCATTGCACGTGCAAAAGCTGCATGCATGCACGGATGGTGCAGTGGCACATGCAGAACACATGGAGGAACCACACGCAAGTGTGGATGGCATGCACAAAGCACATACTTTTCGGCACTCGGTAACTAAAAGGTTCATCTCCACTGTCATAGTCCCTTCCTTATGCTCAGAGGATAGAGAAGAGCAGGGAAGATCTTGGAGAACAAAATCTATAAACAGTGGTCCGACAGGACATGACTGGAAGGTTTGACCTCCATTAACAAAATACTTGTAGGCCCAGCTCTGATTGGAACTCCTCAAAGCATCCTACAAATCATCAACCCCAGGTGAGATGTCTGAGAGCTAAAATATATCAGGAATGCAGGACTGGGCAATTCCTGCGCTCCTGGAATATAGTGACATTCTGAGCTGAGTGAATGCAGTCCAGCTTGATTAGAACAGGGATTTGAAATCTGGACCTAAAGCTTACCATCTGGATGTGAGTCAGCTGTGAGTTCACCTTTGATGTGCTTCACTGAATAGCTGCCTGAAATCCTGCTGACCTTGCAGAGTCTGCCTTGATATATTTGACTTTGCTTTGACTTAATGCCATTTTGGATTTGGAATTTTAGGCTGATTGGCTCAGTTCAAATATTGGGCTGTTTTTGGACTAAGCCTTTGCATAATTGCTACCTATTGTAGTTTGTAAATTTGTTTGACCTCCCAGCTTAGTTGTCTGTTTATGAGAGGTTAGATAGGAAAAGGAACATAGTAATCTCACTTTCTATGTGCAGTGCTCTCTAGTTTCTGAGTAACTGGCTAAGGAAGAAAAAGGGCTATTGTGACTAACCCTCCACTCCATATTAATAAAGACTGTCTTATAAATGGATAGATTAAAAGGCCTCTATTGTATTGTAAACTGATGCACTAGAAAGAAATTACTGTGCATGCTTCTAAAAAGGATTCTCTGTTCCTAGGGTTGGCCTGGGGCAAATCTAAGCACAGCACCTGAGCACAGGTGTCCTCCAGCTAAGTGAAATGGTAAAATGCCATATAAACATATTAATGTTTCCTAGAAACTCAGCTGTTTGGTCTAATTGGAATGTTTCTCCAGTGGGTTTATTTTGTTCCTCAGGGGAACAGTTTTTTTCTTATCCCTTTTTGAGGTTGAAAAACCAGAAGTGCCTAGCTTTGAGTGATCGTTCTTATTAATAACTATTATAGTTCAAATTTAGCATTTAAGAGCCCTTTAATTAGCTGAGATGAAGAGATTCAGATTGGTTTGTGAAGTAGACCTTTTGTATCCCACAGTGATGAGTTCATAAAAGTTCATATTTTGAGCATGGGCTTTTTTCAGGCATAGGTAATTGATTGCTAAATACTGATTGCAATTCAGTAATAGCTGTCTCTGGATATGAGTATTTAGAGGCAAATGTCAACTGCAACTTCCAAGTCCTCTTCAAAAGTAGTCTCATATAAAGTATGTGACAGTAGTTTAAAGTAATAGTAATAATAGAATGTGAAGTGGTGAGATTACTGTGCCTTGAACCAGCATGAGCCAATAATTATTGTTACTGCATTTAGGGATTGCCCCAGTGGTGAAATTCAGCCGGATTGCACCACATCGCACGAACCAGTAGTAGAGATTTGAAATTGGCCCCGCCCACCCCTGCCCTTATCCTTCCTTATATGAGCTTCATTATTTTTCTTATTTACCTGAATCAGTTGTTTGGAGCGTCTGTGGAGCCTTCCAGATGATTCCCACTGCCTCTGGTGCCTCTAAAAGCAATTTAAAGAGCTGTGCTGCAGCGCGTTTGGTGCGCATGCACATGCATTGAACTGATAGCAAAACTGGTCAGATTTCACCCCTGGATTGCCCAAATAATCACAGAAATGTTGGTCAACAAAATGCTGTAATTTAAGGCAGTGGTCTTAGGTCTCCACATAAGGCATGATACACAAACTGAGGTCAGTGAAACTTAGTATAGAGTTGAAATATAGCTAGTTTCAGACACATTTTAGCGAATGAAGGTAAATATATATGTCTCAGGATAATCTGAGTTGGTGACTGGGATCAAAAGATTGTTCTTCCAATTGGAAGAACATGCACATATCCTGAAGAGAGAGAAGTTCCCTGATGATGAGCTCCAGCAATAAATCCAAAAGCTTTGAAGAATAACCTTTGGTCCCAGTGACAGACTCAGATTGGATCCTGCAACAAACTCTTTAATTTGGTTGTGTCCTGGTGATTTCCTTCTTTCTCACAAGTTCCCGTTTTTTGGCAAATCATATCCTGTCATTTACACTTGAAACTTTTAAGTATTTTCAACTTCCTTGTAAATTAGTATTTCATTTAGGAAAAAAGAATCACAGGAAGGACAGAAGGCAACCTAAGCCCACCCCTCTATCACATAATGGCAAACTCTGATTGCATCCTGAGGGTTTGTTTTAGAGGAGGACGTGGAACAAATATGTACAATAATCTGGGAAAATAGTTACAGTATTCTGTTCCCAAATAATTTGCTTCAAAGTAGCATATACCAAATATTTTATGTTATCCATATGTATATATCTATGAAATATATGAATAATACAGGTCTGCGACTAAAAAGCTGTTTGATTATTTTCGTCTAATTTCCATGTATTTTGGTGTGCTGAAAACAAATAAAATATTTAAAAAAACTCCTAATGTCATGATTTTCCACAACATGCAAAATTGTCTTCAAATTTATCATTTTTAAAAAAAAAAATTGGTATTTTTTCTATATGGGTTTTTAACCAAATTTAAAGTATGAATTACTATTAATTAATTCACATAAGTGCATTTAAGATGTAAAATGCAAAAAAAAAAAAAACTTAAAGGGGTTGTCCGAGTTATGTAAAAAAAATATAACATTGTAAATCTGATGGTCAGCAATATATACAAGGGCAGATAGCAGCAGCTCCGGTCAGTGCAGGGGGGCGTGGCCAGCACTGTGACGTCTCGTGTCACAGAGCTGCTCTCTCCTGAATGCCACACTTGTGCATGAATCATCATCATGTTCTTGGTTCTAGGCTATTCACACTTTTTCATTACAATTTGTGTTAGCTCGTCATTCTTCAACCGTTATGTTATGGCTCTGCGAAAGTGTATTAATTCGCCAGACAGTTTCTGTTTCATCTGTGGTGAATATACAGGGTTGAAGCAACAGCAGAATATTACAGACTTTGTGAAAAAAAGTATACTTTGCATACTTTGGACTAAAAATTGGAGATTAAGATAAAATTTGGGCGCCTCATAAAGTGTGCAGACTGTGTGTTGAGGACCTCTGAAACTGGTTCAAGGGTAAGAAAAAAATCTTTCTGTTATGGGATTCCTATGGTATAGCGAGAGCAAAAGAACCATAGTGACGACTGTTACTTTTGTTCATGCGATGTGAAAGGATTTAATTCTAAATGGAAGCATTCCATTTCATACCCCACTCTTCACTCAGCAATTCGTCCCATTCCCCATGGCACAGATATACCAGTACCCAAGCCCCCTGCTACCTTGGAAGAGATACCTAGCTCCAATGAAGGTGAAGTCACACCTGAACCAGAGGACGAATCAAGTTCTGACTTTGAAGATGATACAAGACCAAAATTATTTTCTCAGGAGGAGATGAATGATTTGGTAAGAGACTTGAATCTTCCCAAAGATGCCGCTGAGTTACCCAGATCAAGGCTGAAAAGCAGGAATTTATTGTTGTCAGGAGTGTCATCTTCATGGTTCAGACATTGTGAAAAGGAGTTCGTTCCTTACTTCACCCAGGAAGACAAGTTGGTTTATTGCATCGATGTTGAAGGTCTGATGGGTCAATTTAAAATCCAATATGATTCAGAGCAATGGTGTCTTTTTATAGATTCTTCAAAAAGAAGTCTCAAAGCAGTTTTACTCCACAACGGTTTTTACGCTTCCATATCTGTAGGTCATTCTGTACACTTGAAAGAAACCTACGAGAACTTGGAATTGGTTCTTCGTAAATTTAAATATGAAGACCATGGTTGGCAAGTATGTGGGAACTTGAAGTTCTTGGGCAACAAGCTGGGTATGCCAAATATCTTGTTTTCTGTGTCTGTGGGACAGTCGAGACCCACAAAATCACTGGACCAAGAAGAGTTGGCAGCCGAGGGTGCTAACAGTCAGTGAAAAAAATGCCCTTCAAGAAACTTTGCTACCTTCTCATAAAGTTCTTCTACCACCTCTCCACATAAAATTGGGATTGATGAAGCAATTCGTAAAATCACTTCCACGAGATGGAGAATGCTTCAGATACTTGGTCACCAAGTTTCCAGGCCTTTTGGAGGCAAAATTGAAGGAAGGTGTGTTCGTCGGACCAGACATTAGAAGGCTTATAGTTGATCAAGAATTTTTCAATACCTTGACACATCCTCAAAAAGAAGGGTGGATTGCATTTGTACAGAAATGTTTAGGCAATAACAAAGATCCTCACTACAAAAAGATCATCAGACGAATGCTGAAAGCATTTCAAGCTTTAGGTTGCCTGATGAGTTTGAAAATGCATTTCCTCCAGTCCCACCTTGACTACTTTCCTGAATATTTGGAAGCTGTGAGTGAGGAACAAGGTGAATGATTCCACCAAGACATTAAAGAGATGGAAAGGAGATACCAGGGAAAATGGAGCATTACAATGATGGCAGACTACTGTTGGATGCTTCAGAGACATTCCACAAGTGTAAATGCACCAAGAGGAGCCTCACAAGGAAGAATTGAGTTTAGTGTGTGTAGGTGAGCTCATTTCAGTTCAAAAAAGGATTTTCATGAAAATATTGTAATAAAAATTTAATTTTATAAGTCTATTTCCATTTATTTTGTGGTATTGCCTTATTTAACATAGTTATCTAAATTGTCAGGAAATGTGATGTCCTATGATAAAATGGAAGTCATTTTCAGATTCAGCGCACCAAAAAACATAAAGATTACATGGAATAACCAAAACAGCTCTCGAAAAATTTTTTTTTGCACACATGTGCAATGTAAAATGAATACTCAAAGCTAGGTGGATGACTTGCAAACTGTTGTGAATCTAGCCTTGAAGATTGTTGGCAACTGGCATGCTAATGAAACTATTTAAATAGGCATGTTAGATTTTAGGGAACAGCTGGTGTTTTCAGTGTAATAGGTAACAATGATATCAAAATATCACACCTTCTCTTAATTTTTGGATCTTTTCTACTGAGAACATTTTTTTTACAAATGTAAATGTTGCCTTTAAAGTAAAAGTATATGGGAAAATTATGCCATATGTATGTCTCTTTCAGTTTCACCCTATACTGTTAGTCATTTTTTAAATTGTGCAATGAATTTCAGTGAAGCCAGTCAAACCTGTTTCACCAAGTGCTGCCCTTTAAATTCAACTTGCAGGTTCTCAATTTCACATGAATATAAAAGGCATTTCAATGGGTTTCTTTCTTTTCTTATTGAGGGAACTAAGTGAGAGTTACTTCATATAGTGATTTGTGGAAATAGCAAAGAAGGCCATCTAATTAAAATCTTCTTCATTTCTTCACATCTTTATGTTTTAATCCTATTTAAACCAAGAGATACCATTTTAGGTTTGTAGTTGTGTTAGACTACTTTTTAAATGATAATTCCTATAAGTCAACTGTTCCCCACCCACCCCAACCCCTTCCCCGATCTTTAGAATACAACAGAAAGGTAATTATTATGTACTGTAGTGTGGCTTTTATAATGTCAGCACATAAATGATAAATGTACATGATGAAAATGGAACTTTATACTCATTCTGGCTAAACCTTTGTTTTCCTTCTCTCTTTTTTCTTCCCCACCAGGATTTTGGCATATATTCACAGGCTCCTACAAGACAATAATGAAGCCTTTTGAGTGGCAGGTGATGACATACATGCAGCTCCAGTAACTGCTCATTTTGTTAGAAATCTAAATTCCACATTTTCCCCTAAGAGAGTAGTGCTGTGCTTCAGGACTTGCTGGGTGAGGTATGTAAGTGCTATGCATTTTTGTATGAGAGCTTTCTATCAGGAATAAAATTTTTGAGATCAGACCATATCTTATCATTATACTGTTGACTACCCATCCACTCACTACTGATAGCACACACCCTCTCTTTCCCCTCCAGGTTTGAATTGCTTACCAGCCAGAATGTGTTTTGTCCTTTAATGGATAAATAATGGATTATAAATGGCCACAGACCTTTAAAACTGAAATATTTGCTGTCTAGGCATGCTAATAAAGATTAGTGTACTCTGTTACACTTAAGCAATACAAAAACACAAAGTTAATATGACTTCTGAAGATTTTTCATTTTGCACAAAATACAGATTTGCTAGAAGATAAATTGAAAAAGTCACACACTCACACTGTCACTACTCCCTTCACTTTGCCAGCCCATTTTTTGAGGGAAAGGGCAGTTCCACTTCCAAGGAAAACATAAGGTTGCAGTCACTGACCTTTTCTATTTGGTAAGAGTATATAAAGCAGTGTTTCTCAACCTTGGCAACTTTAAGATGTTTGGACTTTAACTCCCAGAATCCAAAGTTGGCTGGGGAATTCTGGGAGTTGAAGTCCAAACATCTTAAAGTCGCCAAGGTTGAGAAACACTGATATAAAGGGTCTTATGCCAGACCTCCAGGTAGATGCTTATGCTTTGCTTTGCAGCAGGCTAACTATCAAAGGAAAGAAGGGGCTATAGATATTAGACAAGGGCCCTGGAGTCTTCAAAGAAGGTATCCACTAGCATTATTAGCCTTGGAAGCCACCGTGTTTTTCTCTGTCAAAAGTAGTTGAGACAAACTTGGCTTTAAAATACTTAGCCTGCTGCTATCATATATGGCAGGCATGTCAAACTCAGAGTCCCCTGAGGGCCATATTGTCACATTTGAGTTATGATGAGGGCTGCACTATCTTCAATTGGGCCACAGTGGCTGGGCTCACCCTTGGCAGCTCTTGGGATGGTGGGACAAGCAGAAAACACACGCTGGTGGCAGCAGCGTGGGTTACAAGCACTGGCCTCACCTGACCGGCTCCTCTGACCAGGCTAAGGAGGAGTTGCTGTCACTTCAGGGGAAAAGCGTTTCTCTTGCAACTTGCCTGGGGAGCCTCGGAAGCTTTTTTGCTTATTTGTTACATGCCTAGACTGCCTTTTCAACAGTGAACTCAGGACAGCGTGTAGGGTTCTCCTTCCTGTTTACTCACTTATTTAATTTTATTTATTGATTTAAAATATTTTACCCTGCTTTTCTGCTCAAGAAGGATCCAAGGTGGCATGTAAAACATTGTCTGTGCGGGCCGCAAGTGCATTTGCAATGGACCAAATGCGGCCCCTGGGCCGCATGTTTGACATGCCTGATATACGGTTTGAGCTCAGAATACATTTAGTTCAGGGGATGAAAGTTTTGTATTGTTGAATCTTTCTTCCCATTTTCACAGTCTTAAAACTTAGCTTGCAGCAGAAAGTACAGATCTGATGGTAATAGCCTCCCACCAGAATCTAATTTAAGTTTGCAATCTGTTGTCTTGTAAGGTACTTCACATTTAATGGTGGTGGTGTAAATTCAGGAGAGCTAGAACTTTGGAGATTTTAATTTAGCTTGTAATTTTGAGTAAAGTTAATAAGAGAAAAAACAGTAACAAAATACTTAGTAAAGAGACAATTCGTTAGGAAGCAAGAGCTGGGAAAACCAATTTCATTTATAATTAATATATCAGTGTATTGTTCTGTAAAGATTTATCACATACAGTAGCTGTATCATAGCAATAAAATCAAGAGCTGTAATCTAGAAATTAGGTTCATTTTTATTAGTTTAATTATTACTATTAATTGATGTTGATTAGATTTACATCCTATTTTCTCTTGAGGACTTCAGAGTTATACACTCCTATGGGAGAGGGAATGATTCAGAATTACTCAGGAAGCTTCATCCTTAAACAGGAAATATTTGAAAGGGAGGGAGGCCTCTTTTGTTTGTAGGAACATAAAAAATTGGTCTAGTATTTTCATTTTATTTTTAGCATTTATTGATTTATTTCACAGTATTGAAAGTCACACACCTGTAATGTACTGTATTATAACAACTACCAAAAGAAGACCAATATTCCTTTTTACAGAGTGGTCAAAATTGAGAAAAGATGGACTATGTTAGTTTCTTAATAAATTAATTGCAGAACAGATTCAATGTGAAAGCTCCAGAGAACTGTGCAGGCTAAAACACCATCCCTTTTTTTTAAATTACAAAGGCTATTTTGTTTTAAACGCCTGTTATGCTAAACAGATTTTACTTCAACATTTATTTTAGACTATTGTTTTTATTTAGCCAACACACATGGCAATATGCCTCCTTTCACGGAAACATTTCACCTTGGAAATGTATTGGCCTAAGAGAGGCTTTGAAATTTGGGGTGGTGGTGCAGCACTGCTTATTTTGCTTTTTCAACTGTTTTACCTCAGATACATAGCCAGAATGTAGCCTGACCAGTATTTTAGTTCTCTCTAAATAATTGAACACTGCAAAACTGTAGTAGGATTAACATTTTCTTTGTCCTCGTAACCTTTGAGTGGTGATGAGAAAATCTTTAAAAATTAAACAACGTGTTTTGCTATTTGAACAGCGTCCATGGTATGTTACAGGCTTTGAGCTCCAATGTACTAGAGCTGCTTAGGTCACAGTACTGTCCTATTATCATTTGATATTGGTTATTTCCTATGTTTGTATTCTCAAACATAGCAGTATGCAGGGAACCATTATCTCAGATTCTTTGTGGTAGCAAATATATTTCTACTTGCATTAATGCACTTTTCTCTTGACTGCTTTTATTTTTCATTCAGCATAGATTACCCTAAGATTATTTTGTGGGGTGGGGGATAGAGAATCTTTTTACATTTTGTACATTTATGTCCAGTATTTATATTTTATGTATAGCTCATGATAGGTCTTAACTGAACAGCACATTGTCGCCAGTTCCCTTTCTGAGAGCAAGTTTTAGCATGTCTAGGGATGGAGTTTCTGTATTCAATCAATCTAGAATGAGTAACTTCTAAAACGTCTTCATGCTTTTTCTCACACAGTGATCTCATATTCTTGAGGGTGATCTCTCACAGAACAGATTTTTACCCTTTTAAAAAACTAAGGTGAAATATGGTTGCTATTGAAAAAACAATGCCTGGTAGTTCTCAAATTTTATCTTTCTGTTTCTTCCCTAATTCAAGATAGAAAATGATTGAAGACTAATCCTCTAAACACACTAACCTTGGGTTAATTGAACACTGGAATTTCTGAAAAGGAGACCTAGCATTGTCTCAGATCTAGTAATTGTAGGTAAAAGACACACACACACACATCCTTTGATACAAATTAGTGATCATAAATCTTTAAAATTAAACTTTTGTGCTTCTGTTTAGGATTGTTAAATAGTGAGGCAAATATTCTTTGTTTTTTGAACTTCGGAAATTTGGAAAGGGAGTAACATTTTCAAGAAAACATTTAAAAGTGTGAAACGTGTGAAGGAACTTTTCTCTGCATCATTCATAAACTTTACTGGAAAGAAGAGCATGGGGCAGCTTTTCTCAGAAGTTTGCCATACTGATTAATTCATATAGGATACTAGTTTGGGAAAGCCTGGTGTATAGTTTTACCAGGGCTAGCGGAAAATGTTATGTTTTACTGCGTAAAGAGAAGGTGGTGCTTCTCAACCAACTACAAACAATTTCAATTAAACGAATCAACAACTAATTATCAGGCTAGAGTCTGTGTCAAAAGGAGAAATATAGAAATGAGAAATCAGTCAAGCAGCATACACAAGTGTGCAAACCAGTGTCTGCATTTCCTGTGTCGGAGGAGGAGAGCACATCTTTCTCCTTCTGGCCACTTTTTACAGAGGCACGATTGACAGCATTGTAACAAACTGAATCACTGTTTGGTTTGGTGGCTGCAGTGCCTCAGAGGGAAAGTCCATTCAGAAAGTGGTAAGGACAGCCGAGAAGATTATAGGAAGCTGTCATTCAGGATACTGCATATAAGTGCCATGTGCTTAGAGCTCAAAGCTTTGTTAGGGACCCCACGCACCTCCTTCACAGTCTGTTTCTGTTGCTCTCCTCTGGGAAGAGGTTTCAAAGTATTCCTAGCAGGACTACCCGATTCTTTAACAGTGTTGTTCCCTATGCCATCCGTCTGGTAAACTTGCAAGATTCACTTTTCTTCCCATGTACATGTATACATCTGAACTAGACTGTTGTTTCTTTGTGTCATATACTATATGTGGGTATATGCATAATTTTGTATTTATTTATTTATTCATATTTATGTAGTGTATATTGGAGGTGGTGACTCTTTGAGAGCTGTGCGCAATGAAATTTCATTTTAATGTATGCTGATGAGTGTACATTCAAAGTGACAATAAAGTCTAAATGTGGGTGATCTACTGGGTTACACAATTATCCAATTTGATTTGGAAAGTTTGATAGGCCAAGCAAAAGACCTAGCAATAGAGACATGAGAGAGGAAAAACTACTGATTCTGCCAAGCATGAGTGAGTAGAGAAATGTGGGAAAAAGCAAGTTGTGCTCACACACACTACTAAAATCTAGTGCCTGAGGCCAAGGCTTCACTCAACAAGGTTAGTTTTGCCTTGTGGCAGAGTGAGTTGTCCCAATAGACTTGGGATAGTCTAATGCTTCACTTTTTTTAGGTAGGATTTTTAGTCAAATTTTACTGCCTGAAAGATGCTTGTAATTTGTACATAATATTTGGGTTACTTCTATTCTTTTTTATTACTTCAGATTTTCCCAACAATTGTGTTTATACCATGCTTTTAAACGAAAAAAAAAATGGAACCAATAAGAAGCCTTAATTGTGTTCAATCAAGCTAAATTTTGCAACTTTTATTTATGGTGCAAATTAAATAACTGTTGATCATCTGCTAAAATATAATGTAAAATGTCACATGTAACTCTAAACTTGTTTGAAATAAATAGGAATAATAAGGTACATCATATGGAACCATACTAACATGCAAAAAGAGATTAAGCAATACTGTAGCAAGATGCATTATTCAAATCACTTTGGTCAAAATAATAATTATTTTCCAGGAAGAAAAGAAGAGCTTATATCTATGTAGATGAAGATATATAAGTTACTTATTTGCTAGTGATACACAAGAACATATTCCAGGCTTAAAAAAAAGGAAAAAGTAACATTTTAAAGTTTATAGAGCATAGATCAAGCACCCATTGTATATTCAGTTTCTAACAGTGACATTTTACATTCTTGCAGGTATTAAAACGATGGGAAATGCAGAGAGCCAAAGTGTAGAACATCAATTTTATGGTGAGAAACATGCTAGCTTGGGCCGAAAGCATACATCGCGTTCTCTTCGCCTTTCAAACAAAGCAGCACGCCGGACCAGACATGCATCCTCAGGAAAAATTATTCACAGAAACTCAGAAGTAAGCACAAGATCTAGCAGTACTCCCAGCATCCCTCAATCATTAGCAGATAATTGTCTGGAGCCTTTTACTCAAGAATCCAATTTAGGGGATTTTGGAGGCCCAATTTGGGGGGACAGAATGGATATGGGCTTGAGGCCAGTTTCTTACCACACTGATTCTTCTGTCACTCCAAGCATGGATAGCAGTTCAGCCCTTATGGCAGCCTCGGTACAAAGCATGCCAGATTCAGAAGGTGGAAGATTCTACAGAGACGAGTCAACATATTTGACTGAAGTAGGTGGTAGGCAACATTCTTATTCAACAAATGGGACCACATTTTTGGAGCCTATGACTTTCAAGAAAAAACGTTCAAAGTCTGCAGATATCTGGCGGGAGGACAGTTTGGAATTTTCTCTGTCTGATCTTAGTCAAGAACATTTGACAAGCAATGAAGAAATTCTAGGATCTCCTGAAGAAAAGGATGGAGAGGAGACTCCAGAGAGAGAACCTAGTAATAGTCATCAGCCATTGGTCACATGCCAACGTGCCAATTCCATGAGTGACTTGTATTCTCCTAAAAGTTCAACTGTTACAATAAACGGTGGACCACGTAACATGCTAGGAGGATATTGTCGGAACATAGGGTCTCATATCCCAGATATGGAAAACCACAAAATATCACCAAACGCAGTGGATAATGTGTCCTCTTATAGTACTTACAACACACTTCCCTGTCGGAAATCTCATTGCCTTTCTGAAGGAATCAGTCACATCAAAATGAACCACAGCAACAGTATGCATGGCAGACGAGCAAAAACAACACAGGTAAGAGACCCATATATTATTTCAACATAGACAAATACCATGCTGGCTAATAACACTTTTACTTAGATAACTTCAGGTAAGTTATGTTTAGTTTCAGATCCTTTATCAGTAATAAAAGGGCAATATAGGTATTGACAGAACTGAAGCAATTCCTATGTTTAAAAGAGAACTTTGTTTTCCAGTACTTCTTATCTTACATTAAAACTTTTCTGAGAATAAGACTCTCAAAACATCACTGATGGTAATTGAACTTAAGATGAACAGTAGAGTACAGCAATTCCCAAACTAGAATTTTTTCAGATACATTGCAATTACTGTAAGTTCCAAATTTCCTAGCTGGGTTGGCCAAAGGTATGTTCCAACAAATGTAGACGGCATTTATGGCTAAGAATTATAACTCTTATAGTTCAAAGGAAATGCATTTTTACTCCATGAAAAATTCATGAATGGTGAAAAAAAAAACCACCTGATTAATTATCAGTATATACACAGTCCATGATGTTTGTATTTTACTACTAATGTTGGAAGGAGAAAATTTTCCTCTTCTACTGAAAAAGAATGTACTCTATTTTACAGTAATTGCTCATGGAGTGAAATAGTGCTGCTACCCATGGTTCCTGTTGAGGTTTTTTTTTAAAATGTTTAAAAATAAATGTGCTTGATAGGGAATGAAACAATATAGAAATCACAATCAAAGCGATTACAAAAACCAAATGAACCTTGTTTATTATCAGAAGTATTATAGATGATTGCCTGATAAGATTTCCAGCAGCCACTTCCTGATGATTTTTTTTTTCTCCTTGCAAACTATTAAACTTTCAGTAATTCTACTTTTAAACTAAAGAGTACACGTCTTTATTTGATCAACGAAAGCACTCTGGGAATTCATTCTTATACTAGACATGCAATATGAATTAATAGCCAAATGTAAAAGTTTTTAGAGCTTTCGTAAGCAGTATTGATTGGCAATAGAAGAGAAACATAGAGCTGTAGGAAGAGCACCCACCCCTCTTCTAGGAGGATGAAAAATACTAGAAATATGTTTCTAAAGACAAACTCAGAGCCTCAAGTCCCTGACTGCCCCTCAAAGCTTATTTACAAGACAAAGACTTAGATCAGTGGTGGCGATCCTTTTACTTACCAAGTTCTGAAAAGTACACACTTTGTCTGTGTCATCTGCACTTATGTGCTGCTCCTTCATGTGTGCTGCACGTGCAATCACACCATCTGCACATGAATGCAGCTTTAGCACATGCAATGCAATGCATGCACGCTGCATGCAGGCACTCACACACATATGAGCAATCACGTGTGCATGCACAGGAGAGCTCTGAAGACCAGCTGGCTCTCTGCAATCGCACATGCGTGCATGCACAACCGCATATGCATGCTCAGCTGGAGATATGTTGGCTGACAGCTTGTATGCCCAGCAAGATGGCTTTGCGTGCCACCAGTGGCATCCGTGCCATAGGTTCACCATCACGGACTTAGATGATGGGATTATCTTTCAGGGCAAAGCCACAAACAGCCCTCATAATTACATCACCCAGCAAGGTTCAGCCAAGCCTACAAAGTTAGGAAGCCTACAACCAATCAGGATAATTGCCCTTGCCACAGGAACAGGAAGCAAGGTCATAGCCCAAGAGAGGGTATAAAATCTCTTTCTCTCAGCCATGTGGGCCCTTTTCACCCAGGGCCCCAGGCCCTGAGGTCATGCTCCAATAAACCATCCTTCTAAGCAGTCTCCATATTTCCAGTGTCTTTCTCCCCATTTGGAACTGAACTTATATGGACATTTCTTCCTACAGAGCTTTCTTACATTTTTAATAATTTTTATTAATTCCTTTTACCTTGACAGATTACAAATTACAAATATTACAAATTACAGATTTTACAAATAGTCATTTCAAATATGGATTTGGATTGTATGTTTTTTGGGGGGATTAACATTTTTCATTGTTCTGGGCTGAAATGATATGTGAACCAAGGGGTTAAAAATTGAAAAAAAGTTACATCCCATGCAATTTATGCTCAATCTTTCAACTCTTCCAATTGGAATGTTTTCTGAAAATATCCTTTTCAGAGTACAGATTTAAAAAATAAGTGCTATGATAATCTTCATATAATGTTCTTTAGTAATCTCTAATTGTGTTCCTTCAACATTTGATGTGAAATGTAGTTAGCTGAGTGAAATGGAATAGTTCAGGAAAACAGCTTAAACAAATAGGTCAACACTCAGTATAATTTCCTAGTATTCTGGTTTTCTTATATTTTTAACCTTGATATAGTGGGAAGGCTTCAATGGTCCTGTGAATAACAGTGGACAGGAATAGGAGTTGATAATACCCTGAAGGGGTCATCGTACATGCTTGGTCAAAAAGGAGAGGTATGACGACACTAAAGAATTAACAATCAGATGAGGGCAGATGGGACTTTACAGTGTGAAGAACAAACTTAGGAAATGGAGTCAAACATGGAAGAATCACTTTTGTGTTGTTGCCAGGAGAATAGTATAGACATGGCTATAACATTACACAGGTTTAGTTGCCAAAGGAATTCAGGCGTCAGTGTTTTTCTCCTCGGCTCCTCATTATTATTTATATGTATTTATAAATTTATTATAGTTCACAATCATAAGACTCTGGGTAGCTTACACATAAATATGCAAATGATAGAATGCATTAAAAACACACAACTCATTGGCAACCAAGACTAAAACGATCAAACAATAACAAACAAAACCAAGATCCTCGCCAACATAACAACCCCAGTCCTGAGACCAAAGCTAGGTCTTAAGTGCTTTTCAGAACACTAGGAGAGAGGGTTCTGTCTGTATCTCTGGGGGAATACTTTTCCAAAGGCTGGGGGTTTGCTTCCTTCCCATAATATGACATCTTTGATTAAAAGAGTCCTGGAGCATCCTTACTCTGCTGGAATGTGCCAGATAAGCAGAAACAATTGGAGATAGGTACTGGGGAAGAACATTAAAATTTTATGAGAAGATTTAAAAATGATTTGGAATAGTTTTAGTTTACCTTACTGTCATTGAACCTCATACTACGAAATTAAATAAAGAAGGAATGGGGAAGGAAGTGAGACAAGGATGTGTTTTACGCTATATGTCTTACAAAACAAATACTAACAACTGAGATCTGCAAATGTTACTACTTTGTTAAATGGAAGTTTAGAAAGCTAGGAAATTCTCATTATTAAAGTAAAAACAAAGAGGAAAAAATCTTGTTCAGCATTAAATAGGGTGACCAACCGTCCTCTTTTGCACGGACATGTCCTCTTTTTACGTCCTGTCCGGGGCGTCCGGCTGGGTTTTA
>JAEANM010007606.1:0-17605 GCA_017656035.1 Myanophis thanlyinensis | reverse complement strand
ATAAATAAAATAAAATAAATAAATTAAATAAATAAACTTCTATAAATTCATTGTGATTCAATGGAGACACATTAAAATAGCAACTTCCAAATGGCTTCATAAAAAAAACTGTAAATTTAAACTGTACTATGATCAGATGTATAAGACTTCAATGATACCCTTTGAATGTGCTGAAATAATGTTGAGGAGACCCATATGTAATCTATTTTTTTTAATGCCCGGTACAACTCTCTGCTATAATGTAACAAATACCAGCATCTAGTTGTGTGTATCCATGTATGATTGAATTATAGTTCTTGTTAATAATTATTTTTTATGAATGGGAAATTTTCTATATAATTCAAATCCAACATCTCATTGAAACCTCCTTCCATAATATATAACCATAAATGATTTAAATAATAAAGGCTTCCCCTGTCCAGTTGCAACAGATTCAAGGGAGCATGGCTCCGATGCTCAGCCAAGGGAGCCTACGTTGTCAAAGACACGTTTCCATCATCCTGTAGCACAAGCTCTACACTTATAGCCTGGTAGTGGCTATCCTGGATTGGACTACACAGATGCATTGGGCCATGCAAACAAGGCCATGCAAACAAAACTGCGTATGCTTGGCATCTCAAAGGAATGCTTAATATTGCATGTTCCAAAATCTTTTGACCTGATTTTGCTGCTGACTTGACCATGCACTCTTCCTCTGCTGGATCAAGATCCATAGGCATTAAAATACTTCTTGACCTTCCTCTTTTCCACCTGTCTTCATTCTTTTTTTCTATTCTAATCTCTCGGGGTCAGCTGGACAATTGAGGCTTCTATGCACCAAATGCCAAAAGTCAAGTTACTCATCCAAACATCCATAACAGTGAAGATGCTGCTTCAATGTAAAAAAAAAAACCCTAGTTTTGTAAAGCTATTCAGACAAATATTAAATCTGAGGCAAGTAAGTTTCACAAAAATGGCAATTACTCACCTTACTTTCAGCACCCAATTAAAGCACAATTTGGCACGAAGCGCAACAATGGTTGCCAAATCCCACATTTTGAAGATTTCAGCTCTGCCCTATTCTTAGCCAATAAATTCAACATCAACACATGTTGAATCATAAGCCTGCAATGCCAGCGATCCATTTGGTGGATGGTTTTTCTTCCAGACTTTCATGCCTCCTCTTGCAACTCTGAACAGAACTCTGATGACTAAAGAAGAGACACGCAAGATTGTGTGTCTTTCAATAGGCTTTCTGCTTTCTGACCGTCACTCGAGTTGACCTGTTTCAGTACTTGTTATGCTTGGGGTACTTGCCCGGCCTGTGCGGTCAAGGTGGCTGGCAGCAGTGACCAATATATCTGTTATGTCCTGGAGACATAACCCTACATCTGCTTGCCTCTCTCTATCCCTTTTCTTTTGTTTTGCCTGACCATATTCCCTTTTTGCAACCGTGGAGGGAGAGTAACCCAAATTTGAAAGTCAGATTCAGCAGCCTTCATCCATGTGGACCGAATCACCTGAGCTTCGACACAGGCAGGAAATACATTGGATAAAGAAAGAAATGAAATTGAAGATTGTCCTAAAGAACTAACGGTGCTAAGCCTTGAGATTTATCAAAAGGTTTATTGAAGCCAGAGATGCCTTTCTCAAGTTTGTTCATGCCCGTCCACAGTCCTACATGTGTATTTGAGACACATTGGGGTATCTCGAGAGCCTCTTTGATGAATGTGGATTGTACCCTTTCCAGAAAAGTGCAACATGAAGCTGGGGGAGCCAATCCAGAGTCCCATGAAGGGGCTGGCTTAGCAGCTTTGCCTGAAAAGACTTAGGTGGGGCAGGAACAGACTGGCCACCCTTGGATCAGAAACATTTCATGGTGAGGTTGGCAGATGTTCTTTCCAAAACCTTCACTCGGGGCCCTCTGGGCAAAGGAAGAATTCTGCTGTAAGATGTCTCTTGGCATCTCTGGGGCACAAGGCCCACCTAGCCTCAATCTCAGCCTCAACCCCAGCTCTGCATCCCAACTGGCCAATGTCTGGATGGGGCAGAACAGACTTCAGCTCAATCCTAATGGGGCTGAGTGGCTGTTTGGAAGCCTTGTGGGTTGGGAAGGTCACTCTCCTCAGTCTTGGATGGGGCTGCATTTCCCCACTCAAGACTTGGGCATCCTTTAGATCAGCATCTATTGCTTATAGAGCCTGTGGTAACTGTAGCCAGAATGGATCTCTGGGCAGGCTCATCTTGTATGTTGGTTGTCCTTTAGACAACATTAGGTTGTCAAAGCTGCCAGCCTGTCACGAACTCAGGGGGGGGGGGGAGGGGGGGAAGTGAAATTGATAGAGTTGGTAGGGAGAGGTATGCCTCTCAACAGTCTTCAGGGTTGTTGCAAGACCATTGCAAAGACCATTTACTCAAGTATAATCGGACAGTAAGGGGCCAAGGGAGGAGAGGAAAGAGGAACAGGATGGAAAGTTAACCGGGAAATGTCGGCATGAACTTGAGTTCCAGCTTTGCAATTCACTTGACCTCTGATAAAAATTTTCCTTTTGCAACAAATGGAGCCAAGGATCATTTCTACTTAGGAGTCCAAGCTGAAGCAGGGTTGACAATGCCCACTTCACAATTGGATTAGTGCGATGGGCTTTTCATGTCCCCGGCAGCCACTCAGAAGCTACAAAAATGCAGCATTAGAGGTAGAACTGGGCGTTGCCCCTGTGTCGCCACTCTTCTGTGAGTTGTATTGTTTACCAGATGGTATCCAGGTGCAATCCAAGGTGTTGTTACCGTGACTGCATGTCTCCAATCATTTCTGCTTGTCCAATAATTTGTAGCAGTGTGTGCCTTCCAAGTCCCCTCCATTAAACTTTACCATCTTGCAACACCCAAGGAGCCTACCTTCTGTGCTGGGCCTCCGCCACCTGGGACAGCATTCCCCCAGAGATATGGACGAGGCCCCTCCCTCCTGGGGCTCCAGGAAGCCTTGGAAACCTGCTTTGATGTTTGTTATTGTTGAATGGCTCCTGTTTTGTTTCGTAGTTTGGTTAGCAGAGCATTTTAGCCTGGACTGCCTGTTGATTTCATATCTTTAGTTGTTTTTATGACAGTTTTTGTTCTGTGTGCCACCAGAGGGTAAGCAAAGTTGGGGGAGGAGAAGTGGGAGAGAGGAAGAGGAGGAGGGAAGGGAAGGGAAGGGAGGAAGAAAGGACTGGAGAAAATGTACCAGAGGATCAAAAAAAAAAGGGCATTGGAAAAATATCTGAAGGACAGTGAGATACTGTCTTTTAAAATCACAACTGAGCCCAAAATTTCTGTTATTAAGTGAGACATTTGTTAAGTGAGTTTTGCCCCATTTTATGACCTTTCTTGGTTCTTTATGAACCAAAGTTGTTCAGTGAATCACTGCAGTTAATAAGTTAGTAACTAGTTGTTAAGTGAATCTGGCTTCCTCATTGACTTTGTTGTCAAAAGGTCGCAGAACGTGATCACATGACTCTGGGACATGGCAATGGTCACAAATATGACCCAGTTGCCAAGCACCTGAGTTTTGATCATGGTCACCCCCGTGATCATGGAGATACTGGAAAGGTTGTAACTGTGAAAAATAGTCATTATTAGTGACATTTTTCAGTGCTGTTGTAACTTTGAAGGTCTCTAAATTAACTGTTGTAAGTCAAGGACTACTTCTATGCTGAATAGCCAAGAAAGAAAACTGGCTTTCAAGAAAGACCACGTGGAAAATAGAAAACAGGCATGGAAAGTCCATTTTTAAAAAAAAGTACCAAGCAAAGCAGGTAATGAGACCTAAGGAAAGTTGGAGAAAGAGACAGTGGGCTTCCTGATTCTGGCTTCACCAGACCAAGTCAAGACAAGAACAAGGGCATACAAAGCCAGGATTTTGAAGACAGCAACTGACTGCAAGTGCCACCTTCACAAGGAAACCGTGGAGCCCCTAGTTGACTGTTGCAAGACAAGCACACAGACGGACTGCAAGCAATGGCACGACAAAGAAGCAACGATAGTGCATTGGAAGATTGGCAAGAAATACCATTTATCTGCAAGCAAGAACTGGTTGGGACCACAAAACTGACAAAATAATAAAAATGAAGAAACTAATGTGCTCTAGGACTTTATAATTCAAAGAGACAAACACCTGCCACATCACACCCCAGGCTTAATAATTGTCATAGAAATTCATAGAAAATTTGCCATGGCTTCTTAACTATTCCAAATAGTCCCAAGAATTAACATGGTTCATCCTGGATCAAATACACACATTTGTTTCTTAATACATTCCTTAACGATTGTTATTTAGCTAAAGTCCAATCTCAAAAGCAGATCTATTTTTCCAAAAAGATCCAGATGACATTCTATCCCAGTTAAGTGTGATAAATCCACTCCCCAAATTTCTTCAATCCACTTAAAGGAGACCAATTTATCATTTATCCTCTCAGACAGTTTTCCACTGTTGTATAAGTATGCAGACTTGAACTTCAGGGAGGAACGCCAGTATATGGAGTCAATTCAGCTAATTCTGGGTCCACTACTTCCCAGGGAATCCACTGCTTTCAAATTACATTCCTTTTATTGGTTTAATTTATCTGCAGTTGCTTGCCTCTGAATATTTTCTGCAGCCTTTATGACTTCATCAAACTGTTTTACAAAGCTTTCAGATAGGAATTGCATTTTACCAAACAGATAAATACTGGATGCAATATTCTAAGGGTGGTCTTACTAAGGCATAGTCAATTGATGTGTTAGTCCCAAGGGAAGCTTTAGATGGGGTCCACAGCATACCTCTCCTGCAAGATCTGATGGGCAAATATAATCAGGGAGAGGCAATCCCTCAAATAACCCCATCCTGTCCCATGAAGGACTTCCAGGGTCAAAATCATTGAATTCAACCCAGAAGGAAACTGACAAGCGCTGCTCCTTTCAGAACAGAAACTTTATGGCTGCCATTCTGGAGCCACATGTAGCTCTCTATGCCACTGCATTTTGTGCCAGCTGAAGGGTCCAGTTGCTCTCCAAGGGCAGCTCCATGTAGAGAGGATTACAGTAGTCTACTTGGAAGTGGCTATATTCCTACTTGGTTGTTTTACAGTCAGTAAAGTTACTTTGCACAGATTGGCTGTTCTCTGCCACACTTCTGTTAGTGCAGTCACAATTTGTGGTTAGAAGAGGTGAGCCAAGTTCCTCGTTGAGTTGAAACCTGGCTCTGTTACATATGACGATTAGTATGCTGAGTCATACATTGGCAAGCGGTCCGGTAGAGAAGGCCTCTGCAGCAATTCACGGGTGATTTATCTCCGTTGGTTCAAACAATAATATGTAAGCTAAAATAATTTTATTAGCAGCAAGATGAGTCGAGACAAAATACATGAGAAAGGAAAGCTTGAAAAAGAGCTTAAAGGGCCGTTCACCTCGACCCCACCCCCCACCCCCACCCCCCAATGCCCCTTAGGACAGATCCCTCATGGATCCTTCAGTCTACACAGCCATCATCCAAGACTCCTACCTGGTGTCCGGCGCCTTCCTCTGTCTTTCTCCTTTGTATGATCATTGCAGATGTCAACTGTAATAGCTCAGAGGTTCAGGGGGACCGCATTGTTTCAATTTCAATTCAGAATGAAGCTGGAAGGGACTTTGGAGGCCTTCTAGTCCAACCCCCTGCTCAAACAGGAGAACCTATCCCATTTCAGACAAGTGGCTGTCCAGTCTCTTCTTAAAACCCTCCAGAGATGGAGCAACCACAACTTCTGAAGGCAACTTCTGCTCCACTGGTTATTGCTTTTACTTTTAGGAATTCCAGGTTGCTTTTCTTTTTGATTAGGTATCCTTTCTTGTCCTGCCTTCAGGTGCTTTGGAGAATA
The DNA here is from genome assembly GCA_017656035.1 of Myanophis thanlyinensis. Taxonomy (NCBI): domain Eukaryota; kingdom Metazoa; phylum Chordata; class Lepidosauria; order Squamata; family Homalopsidae; genus Myanophis; species Myanophis thanlyinensis. The sequence continues at coordinate 11,753 of JAEANM010007606.1, read as the reverse complement.
GGTTGACCCCCCTCAAATACTGGTGAACTGCTATCATTCCCCCACCCCCCAGTCTTTCTTTTTTCTAGACCAGCCATACGCAAAAGACCAGCAGTGTGATGACTGCTGGTGCCTAGCTTGGCGTGGGGAGAGTTCCCTCAGGTGAGCTTCTCCAGAGGCTCCTGCCAGGGCGGGGGGAAGCTTTCAAAGGGGGCTGCTTGTGAAAGGTGATATTGTCACAGAAATGATAGTTCCTGGATATTTTTTGTTATTGTTGCCTAGGGCAGGGGTCTCCAACCTTGGCCACTTTAAGACTGGTGGACTTCAACTCCCAGCAAAGCTGGCTGAGGAATTCTGGGAGTTGGAAGTCCACCAGTCTTAAAATGGCCAAGGTTGGAAACCCCTGCCCTAGAGGCTATCCCAGTTAATCAATAATAGCAGAAATCTGATCAGAGTTGGAAGGGACCTTGTAGGTCATCTAGTCCAACCTCCCACCCAAGCAGAAGACCCTACAGCAACATCTGCTGATGCTACTTCTGCTGAGGACACAAAGCTATCAGCAGAAAAGGGGGCATGACATTCTACCTCTTTTGTTGAATGCCATCTTTGAAAAAAAAATGTCTCATCTGAGAAAGTACATCGTTGCTCCTTTGACTTGCTTTGTTCTAACCATCTTTTCAGCTTCTACATCCCTTGGAACCCTTCAGCCTCCTGCCCACATTTAGCCAGCAACAGGTAGCAGATCTGCTTAGATCTTCTGCCTATTTGCCACCCAAACACCCTGCATGCAGAGTCTGGATTGGTTCATAATCTTCCACATTCTAATGTTATGACTTGCTTGAAATGAAAATATACAATTAAAAAAAAAGAATAACCAACTCATTAGACCCCACTTCACCTGCCTGTGTTGTTCACACCCTGTCATACTCAGACACCTGCACTAGTTTTGACATGTCTTCGTGTGACTTGCACGGACACATGTTGGAGGCACCTGGAATCATCTGCCTAGTAGCTGATTCTGTGCCATAATCCCTGTTACATAAAGAGCCTGGATAGAGCAGCGGCAGCCCTGGCCTGCCTTTAAGCTAAAGATTCAAGCCACCTATCTTCTTTGATCTTTTTGCCTTCTGCAAAAGTTGGGTCAGTTTCTTATTCAAATTCTGGAAAGCTTTTTACAGTAGGATCTGCCAATTTTCCAAGACCAGCCATAAAAGGAAAGAAATACAGAACACTGAATCAGAAAATTGGGAGAGGCCTTGGGGATCTTCTAGTCCAGGGGTCCCCAACCTTTTGGATCTCAGGGACCACTAAATTCATAATTTTAAATCCCGTGGACCACTAATATAATCCGCCTAATGACCGACCCCTGATTTAGTGCAATATAAAAAATGCAAATAATTTTTCTGAGGACCACTAACATTTTCTCATGGACCACCCGTGGTCCACGAACCACTGGTTGGTGACTGCTGTTCTAGTCCCACCCTCTACTCAGGCAGAAGATTCTATACCAGTGTTTCTTAACCTTGGCGACTTTAAGATGTTTGGACTTCAACTCCCAGAATTCCCCAGACAGCTTTGCTGTCTGGGGAATTCTGGGAGTTGAAGTCCAAACAGCTTTGCTGGCTGGGGAATTCTGAGAGTTGAAGTCCAAACATCTTAAAGTTGCCAAGGTTGAGAAACACTGTTCTATGCCTTTTGCAGACAAATGGCTGTCCAATCACTTCTTAAAAGCTGTTTCACTGACTCTAGATTCATTCTAGATATAAAGAATGAGTTAAGCAGATCCACTTTCTCCCTGCTGCTGGTCACCTCTTTGCCCTCTTCTCCTGTTAGCAGATTGATACTTTTCAGCAGGAACCAGGGGACGTGCTTTCAGTGACGGACTGTTCTTGGGCACCCTACCCTTGTTAATATCTAAAGCAGTGGTGGCGGACCTTTTACTTACCGAGTGCTGAAAAGTATGTGCTTTGCCATCCACACTTGCATGTGGCTCCTCCATGTGCGCTGCATGTGCAACTGTGCCATCTGCACATGCATGCAGCTTTTGCACATGTAATGCACGTGTGCTGCATGCAGGCACTCATGCACACATGAGCAGTTGCATGTGCATGCGCAGGAGAGCACCAAAGACCAGCTGGATTTCCTGCTGCAATCATGCACATGCACAGCGGATGCCCAAAGACCAGCTGGGTCTCTGCAATCGTGCATGCATGCATGTACAATCGCATGTGCATGCTCATCTGGAGGTAAGTTGGCTGACAGCTTGTGTGCCCAGCAAGATGGCTCTGCGTGCCACCTGTGGCACCTGTGCCATAGGTTCGCCATCACGGGTCTAAAGTTTCTATTTCCATACCTGGGAGAAAAATAAGAACAGGTGTCTGAATCCAAAGATGATGATCTGGGTGTTCTCGACTATTAGTCAGAGAAGGTTCCTCCTTTCCACCTTTCAGGTAGAGGTGATCCAGTAGTTCCTGGAAAAAAAGTAATCTCTTTCTTCAGTTCTTGGAGCAGCTCCCCAGCAATACGTAGATGCGAGGAGCATTTTGCAGAAGAATCCTGGCTGAACAAAGATTTGGGTAGCGTCACATAATTCATTTAAGTTTCCGTGACAGTTAAATAGTTCCCCATCCAAACTACTAGAAGTCAGCTCAAGGAGTACTAGTTCTAAATTAGTTCAACTAATTTAAATGCAATTGGTCCTGCTAATCGGTAATTAACCAGTTTGTTTCCTGCAAAAGTAATGTTTCTGCCATTGTGAGAAAATATCTAATTAGTAATATATACTTCCACTTCCTTTAGTAAGTTGAGTTAATGAATAGCCTTATCTGCTCTTAGCTGGTAACCCCTTGTGGCTAGGAAGAAATGTTCATTTTTTTCCTCTGGCAGATGAAAGATGATCTTACGCACTGTCCCACTCCTTCCTTAGGGATCCTCTTATTCACTTTGATGCTCTGTTGTGGTTTTCAGGCCAGGGGTCTCCATTCTGGGAGTTGAAGTTCACAAGTCTTGAAGTTGCCAAGGTTGGAGACCCTTGTCTTAGGCTACTATGGAGCAGGCAAATCCTGTCCAAACTGTTCCAAAAGTGCTTTTTCAAAAGGCAGATGGACTTGTTGGATTTCTGCTTTCTGCAGGACATTTGTCCTTTCACTGTTGAACAGAGGCTGGGGCTGTTGCAGAGGAGTCTGGGTTGACTGCATCACAAACTGAAGCACAGATGGTTTCTGGAGTCGGCAATTTTTCTGGGAATCCATTCATATTCCATACCATTTGAAGGGTGTCCACCCCAAAGTGCACAGCTAAATGTTCATGGAGATTTTCACTGATCCAGGTTCTGGTTGTCTCAAAAGTGCTTTTTCAGGAGGCAACTGGACTTTGTTTTGTCCTTGAAGACATTTCACTTCTGATTCAAGAAACTTCACTTCCATCCTTCCATCCTCCATCATTCCGTCACAACTGAAGAAGCTTCTTGGATGAGAAGCAAAATATCTTCAAGGAAAAAACAAAGCCCAGTTTCCTTTTGAAAAAGCTCTCTTGGGACAACCACAACCTGGATGACTGAGAATCTCCATGGACTGCAAACTGCTTAAGCCCATATGATTTCCTAGCCTCCTCTTCCTTGCTCAACTTTAATTCCAACCTTGTCCTGCCAGCTCATCAGCCCATTTTCCAGTTCTTTTCTTCTCCCTGCCCCCAGCGTGAGAAACTTGTATGTATTTCACTCTGTGGTATTTCCCCACACCAAGTTTATCACCTTGAGGCACACCTTGTCTGTCTGGGAGATCACATCACCAAGATGGCACTCTGCTCAGCTGCCCCATTCGGCCACGCCTTGATTCAGAGAAGTACTGATAAGCAAATGAGATTATATGTGGGCTGGATTGTGTGACAATTGATGGGAAACAAAGCTAGCTCAATAACACCTGATCGAGTTGCGGAGAGGAAGAGATTGGGGTCCTATTGATCCTCAACACTTCGACATTTTAAGTGGTGACCTCATTGATGTTTTCATATTGGGTGGAATAGCCTAAAGGCCAAATTATTATTCAAAATTATCTTGATAAATTGGAGAAATGACCTGACAGTAACAGGATGTGATACTAAAATGTTAAGCTGCTGGATTCCTGGGTGTGACGCTCTCTCCAAAAGGAACATGGAAACATAACGTAGGATAATACAGTTGGAAGGGACCTTGGAGATCTTCTAGTATAACCACCTGCACAAGCAGGACCATCCTATATTCTTCCAGAGAAGTGGCTGTCCAGACTTTCCTTAAAAGCCTCCAGTGATGAAGCCTTCACAACTTCTGAAGGCAAGCGATTCCACTGGTTGATTGTTCTCACTTAGGAAATTTCTCCTTAGTTCTAGATTGCTTCTCTCCTTGGTTAGTTCCCATCCATTGCTTCTCCTCTTGCCTTTTGGTCCTTTGGAAAATAGTTTGACCCCTCCCATCTTTGTAGGACCCCCTCAAATATTAGAAAGCTGCGATCATGCCTAGTCCTTCTAGGTGTACACAGCTTCTCTTGCTTCCCACCTTGGAGTGGGAGTATTATATTGGTTGGTGGAATAACGAGGTGATGCAAAGTAACATTCAGCTAACCTTTATTACTTCTAACAGCTCAGCTAACACTGACAGCTGATTCCACTCCTTTTATAGTCAGCGGTTAGATGGGACAGCCAATCAGAATGAACATAACTTTCCACTTACACGGCGGACCTGAGTGAAGCCTTAGAACACATCAGGGAGGAGCTTCAACCTGCCCAGCTGCTCTCCGCTGTGATGACCCAGTCCACACAGCTCGGGTGGGCACCAAAGAAGACTCTTCTTTGGATGCCAAGGAAGTGGCCTTATTGGCCTATGGCTGGGCAGAGACCAAGACCCTGTAGTCCTGTTCCTGAGACCCAGAAGGCTGTTTCTCTGAAGGAAGATGGAAACAGCAGGGAAGATTGAACCACGAGAATTAGAAGACGTTACAAATGGCTGCAAGGATAATCCTATATGGGAGGTCTGAGCCTGTTCTCTCTCATGCCGGATGTGGAATAATGGATTCCAATGACCGGATTCTGGGTATTCCATGCTCTTCCTAAAATAAAGGTGTTCCTACAGCACAACCAGTGGCTGAGAGAAGTGTTGGCTCTTTCAATTGAATTTGCCCCAGTTGAAGCTGGATAGGATCCATCTGCCCTGTGGATTCCTGTGTTGAGAGTGGTACTCAGAAGCAGGTGCAAAAACATTAGATCCCCCACCCCTCAATCCTAGAATTATATGGCTATATCAATAAAGGCTAGACTTTCTTCTTTTCAATAACTGTTGTATCAGGCATGTTATGAAAAAGGTACCTGACTGGTTGAATTTTCAAATCCCGTAAGACAAGGGTCCCCAACCCACGGGCCATGACATGCCAGAAACCAGGCCACGCAAACAAGTAAAGGCCCATCCACAGATGCAGGCAGCATGCAAAACCCCATTAGTCCACAGAAACAGTCCCTGATACCCAAAAGGTTGGGGGCCACTGCCATAAGATCTTAATCTGCTCGTTTTCTCAAACCTTCTCAACCTGATGTTCCCAGTAGTTTTTGCTGTATTTAAATCCAGAGCTGTGGCAAATTTTCCAAAGATTCCAAAGTGAGTAATTTTGGCAAAACAATCACGACACTGCTTATAGTCAGTCTGTGAAATATCACTGTGACCATTTCATCCTTTTCTCAAAAGAAGAGTGACAAAATATCAATGGCAGCATTTGCTGTTATTATATGCTGGATTTTTGCATCGTGCCATTAATTGCCAACGCATGTTCCTGAGCTGCTAAAATAAAAGCTTCGATCTCTTTCGTAACACATCTGAATGTAACCAGCTTCATGTGGGTGGTTTTGTTTTTTGTTTTTTACCAGCAATGCTTCAAGTACTGACCCCGCATGTGCTTGTCCTTCCATTTACAAATCAGTTTCCAATGGTTTCTTTTGTATACTCCATCTTCACCTTGGTGTTTTCAAGAACTGTCCTTGATTTAGACAAAATTTTGGTCATAAGAAGATAAGGAAATAGGTAATAGGAAAGACAAGAAGAAGAATAGTAGTTTTTCTATAGTATTTTACACTTACAAACGACAAAATATTTCATTTTTTATTTTCACTGATACCATTTTTTTTCAGTTGATATTTATTTTTCTTTTCATCTTTTTATTCATTTGTCTTTCTTTAAACACCTGTGGATTACAAACTATATCAAGAGAGCAATCTCACTTGCATTTAAGTTCCACGTCAACATTAGCCACAGAAGGCACCAAAAGACTAACATTTAAGAATAGAATTTTTTACTTTAATTCTTAAAAAAATACAATTCTTCTAAATTTTTGGAAATTTTGAAAAATGTTTCAAAATGTTTATTTTTAGATGCACTTCTAGAACTTTTAAAACTACTGAAACATTCTTTTAAATTTTTAAATACATTTTTAAAAATTGGAAATGTTTCAAATTTTAAATGATCTTTCAGATTTTTAAAAAAAATTGATTTAGAATTTTTTTACAGTTTTGGACAAATCTTTTACATTTTTTGAAACTTTTGAAATTTTTAATTTTTAAATGAACTGGTCATGAAAGGAAACATAGTCATGAACAGTGGTGAAATTCAATTTTTTTTACTACCGGTTCTGTGGGCGTGGCCACAGTATTAAGCATCCCCAAGCACAGAATTAAACTTCACCAAAGTTACACTGAAATAAGGGGAGAGGCAGTTTCTGTGAGCAAGGCAATAAAGATTAGGCTAGAAACAACTGCCTTATTTACAGGATTAACCCTGTAAAGTTAATCTTTACAGGATTAACCCTGCAAAGTGGGGGGGGGAGGGGGGAACAAAAAGAAATTTCTTCTAATAACTGGTTCTCCGAACTGCTTATAATTGGCTGAATTTCACCTCTGGTCATGGAAAAGGAGACTGACACTGTTGTGATTTGCAAAATATGCGCCATATATGTACTCATGCCCATAGAAGACCCAAATTGTATCAGGTACAAACTAAATGAGGAAAAAGGAAAGGGCCTACTAAAGCCACTAACTCCAACAGGTGAAGGCTGTGTCTAAACCAGGGATGTCAAACTTAATGCCCGGGAGCTAGGTTCAGCTAGATTCAGATACTTAAATCTGGCCCGTGGGGCTGCCCTGGAAACAGCAAAGGACTGGCCCATGGTACCTCTGCCAGTGAAAACAGGCTCCTGGGCTCTGTTTTTGGCTGCCACGGCCTCCTGCAACCCTCCTCCAGTGAAAACAGAGCTCAGGCGGCTCTCCCAAGCTCTGTTTTCACTGGCAGAGCCCTCGGACCACCACAAGCGCCCCCAACAGGAGTGACATTGAGTTGGCCACACCCACCCTGGCCCGAGGTCAAACATAATCCTGATGTGGCCCACAATGAAACTGAGTTTGATACCCCTGATATAAATGGAGGGAAGCATGCAGTGGGGTACCTCCAGGTTCTATCTTGGTCCAAGGACTCTTCATCATCTTCACAAATGATTTAGGTAACTCATCAAATTTTCAGACTACACCGAGCTTGACAGAATAGCCAGCACTATAGAAGACAGTCTCAAGATCCAAAAGGGTCTTGCTAAACCTCAATACTGGACCCTATCCAATAAAATGTAATTCAGCGATGAGAAAAACAATTAGGCAAACATTGTTCTATCCTGCACCTGTGCATCTAGTTCTTCCTACCAAAGTGCAGGACCTTACTTTTTCTGCCAATGAATTGTATTTTGTTGGCTAAGACCCAACGCTCAAGTCGGCCAAAGATCCTTTGAATATTTTCCATATTATCTCTCTTGTATAGGTATGTGCTATATGCACGTCTCATGCTTTGGAGAGAAACATTAGCACCATCCAGTGGTAGGAAGGAATTATAACTACAAGACTGCTTATTTTAGAGAACTTCCCAAAATTAAGCTGCTGAAAGTACAATCACAGAGTGGGGGAATGGTAATTTAGGAATGTCTATGGATGTAGAGGCAGTTTCCAATTCAGCTATCTATTAAAACATATGTAGGTAGTTGTTCCTACAGGAAATTTACCTGCCAATAGAGATTTATCTGCAGAAAGGAAGTCAGAGAAGCTAAAGAAAGAAAGTCTGGATCCATCAGTGGGCAATGGGGAATTCTATGACTCGCTTCTCCCAAAAGGGAAACTATGTCCAACTGGTCTTAAGCAGAACAATTGACAAAAAGGGAGCCCGGGTTAAATGAAGAGGTGAGCAGAGTTAACAATAGTCTTAAATTACAGGCAAGTATATTTCAGCTGGACATCAGAAAGCATTTCCTAAAAGTAAGGAGGTTTTGTTTGCTCATTTGTTTGTTTTTGTTTTAGTAATGGAGCAGAAGAGCAAATGTTTAAATATTTCCAGCAATTTGAAATTGAAATTGAAATTGAATCAATACAGCCTAGGTTGCCATCAGTGAAGGACTCTAGAATAAGGGCTTGGGCAGGAAGTTGAACTAAGTTATTTTCAACGGCTCTTTCAAATCCTACATTTTATTTTATCTTATCTTACCATCTTATTTTATCATCTTCTTATCCTTTTATTTTATTATTTCAATTTTTGGCCATATATATGGCCACCCAGTTCACCCCAGGCGGCTTACAAAGATAAAAATGTTATATAAAAAACAATGAAAAATGATAACTCCTTCCCTTCAGCAACAACAGCCAGTCAGTCAGTCAAATAAGGGACTCAGGAAGGGACTTGAGGTAGGAGATGACCAGGTGGCACCGGAGGGCAGAGTCAAACACATTAGTAGTTTGGAGCAACTATGCTCCTGTAAGAGACCTAAGTCCGTTCCCTCATGAAGTCTGTTGAGTCTTGTCAGGTGACATTAGTAGATCTGATTCTTGTGTCTAGGTTGCATGGAACGAACTCGCAGTGCTTTCGCCCTCTCCGCTGGCTCCTGGTTTCTCGTACCTGCCAGTCAAAATCTCCAAGTGAGCAAGCATGGTGTTGAAATTGAAGACCTTCAATGTGAATTTATAAGGAATGGGCATCTCACCGATTTTGACACACAACCTGGGGTGCTTCTTATCTGTATATTGAGAATACTACCTCTCTTTGATTTGTACCTCCAGATATCTAGAGATGTCCAGAAATGAACTCTTTCAAAATCTCATTTCCAATATAAAACATGTTTTTGTACCAAACTGGATGGAATCTGTTTATTTTTATTTATTTATTAGAATTTGTCAAACAGTAATAGTAAAATGGATACAAGAATAAGAAAATAAGAATGTACAATGACAGGGACGATAGGCACATTTGTGGACTTATGCATGCCCGCTCTATTGTCCACTTAGGTAGAATATAAAGTCCATGGAAGTCACTTTGCAGTTGAAACTATGAAAATTTGTAGCAGATACAACTGAATCGGGTAGAGCATTCCAGACTTTGACAACTCTATTACAAAAATCATATTTCTTACAGTCGAGTTTGGAACGGGTTATATTGACTTTGAAGCAGTTGTTAGGGTGCATATTATTGCAATTGAAACAGAAAAAGTCATTTACAGGTATAACATTGCAGTGTATAATTTTATATGCAATACCTAGGTGTGACTGCAAGCAGCGCAGTTCTAAGTTATCCAAACCGAGAGTTTCAAGCCTAGTAGTGTAGGGGATTGTTTCATGTAACTCAGTTACTAGGGAACGAAGCTGAACAACACTCTCGGTGGCATTTACTCCATCTCCTTGCTTCTCCTGTCCCTAACAGACTTCCAGAAAGCCGTGCCTAGTCTTGATCAGCTTCGCCTTGACTGGAGTTACAAGCATCACGAAAAGCTCAGCAGTTAAGGCTCCAGTCAGACTGGGTGGAGCTCCTTTATCATCTTTCCTAATGAGTTAACTAATTAGGATTTTATAAGCTGCTAATCTGTTCCTCAAGGCACATTCAAAAGACATAAATGTCTAACAAAGTGTTCCACCAAGAAAAGCTTGAATTGAATGTTGTGGTCTGTGCATGCTTCTCTGCCGGGAGGCCAGAATTGGTGAGGATGACACCACTGATCCAATTGGCCTGAATGAGATGGTCCCGTGCAGTAGTGTATGCATTGGCATGGAAAAGTCCTTCACCCTTTTGGTGCACCTAGGTACACATTCATATCTTTGGGGAAAGACCAGCATTGATGAATGAAAATAACCTTCCTGTCTGTATGCCGCAGATCCCTGGCTGACCTGAGTGGGCGAGCCCTGTGCAGCATCTCTACAGTTCTTCTGCAACCTATCTGGCATTCTTCCAAAAGGAAAGAGGAAACTGTGTAAACCTCATGACCAATGCAAACCAAAGCACATGAAGGTAGGACAAGAAGCAATGGATGGAGACCAGTCAAGAGGAAATCCAGCATAGAACTAAGAAGAAATTTCCTAAAGTAAGAACAATTAACCAACGGAATGCTTTGCCTTCAAAAGCTGTGGGTGCTCCATCACTGGAGGTTTTTAAGAAGATATTGGACAACCATTTGTCTGAAATGGTATAGGTCTCCTGACTGAGCAGAGGATTGGACTAGAAGACCTCCAAGGTCCCTTCCAACGTTGTTATTCTGTTAATGACTTAGTGAAAGTTTGTGATATAATCTTTTGCTCAAAGCTTTGGTTCTGTCAGAAGGCTTTTTTCCTTTTATGTACACTGAGAGCATATGTACCGAAGACAAATTCCTTGTGTGTCCAAACACACTTGGCCAATAAAGAATTCTATTCTGTTCTGTTCTGTTCTGTTCATGTCTGGATATATCCAAATGTTCTGTTTCTCCTCTAAATGTCTTGCCTTAGCTTCTGGGAAAGAATTGCAACTGCTTTTCTTCCTAGCTTGCTTACTTCTCCTTTAACATGCATGTTTTTAGATAAAGGTTTTCCAGGGAATCTTGGGGGAGTTAATACTTACCAAAACATTTACAATCTGAACTGGCCGCAGTAAGAAAGAAATCAATGAATTTCAACACTGGCCATAAGAAGCATTATTTCAGTATTAACCTCAAAAAGTTAAGACCTGGAAATTCTGGAAGGCTATACCTGATTCAGCTGTATCTGCTACAAATTCAGGGGGCATGCATAAGGGCACGAATGTGCCTGTCGTCCTTGGCATTGTATTTTTTACTTTCTTATTATTGTTTGACAAATTCTAATAAAGAAAGAAATAATGAAATAAATGTTGAGTAAAATAAAAAAAATGTTTTTTTTTTCATTTTATAAAAGGAAAAAAGGGGTTAGGTTCTTGAATCCTATGTTTTTCAAATTTGCTATAATTTGTCAACATTTACATTTTCACATAGAAATCAATTTTGAACTGTTCTATAATTTTTTAATTTTAAAAATTTGTAAAGTTCATGTGAATTTTGTAATTTGTAAATTTTTACATAAATTTTGAAATTTTTAAATCCTTAAAAAAACATCATATCTCTAAATCTTTAATTTGAAGCAAGAAAAAGTAAAAGCTATTTTAAAAGATCTCTAATTATACTTTGTAGAAAGAAAAGGAAAAGTCATGTGGGGGGGGGAACGACGAATGTCATTCTGACCGGCAAAATGTGTGCCGTGTATGTATTTACTCCTATAGAAGACCCAAATTACCAAATGTAAAGTAATAGAAATTTTTGAGGAAAAAAAATAAGATGCTAAGAGGAGAAATCAGATAGTCTAGAGCAGGGTGGGCAAACTTTTTGACTCGCGGGCCACAATGGTTTCTAAAATTTGAGAGAGGGGCCGGGCCAGAATAGGAGAATGGTGTGTTTGTGTGAACTAATATAAATTAA
>JAEANM010007605.1:0-17606 GCA_017656035.1 Myanophis thanlyinensis | reverse complement strand
GCTGCTCTCAAAAAAAGATATATTGTTTGATGTTTGTTTGTGTAGTTGTTTGTTTGTTGTTGAAAACTTAATAAAAAAATTTTTTTTTAAAAAAAGAATAAGTAATAAATGTTTGCCTGTAATATCTGGTAGAAAAGATAAGAAAATGGTTATAGTAAAGAACTGTGAAAAGAAAGAAGGGGAAAAATGCATCTTGAGCCTGTGATAAACGCCCAGCCTGGCCACAGCCACCATGACCACGGCCGCCTCCAGCCACCATCACCCCAGCCCTCCAAGACAAAACTCTGATGCGGCCTTCAATGAAATCAAGTTTGACACCTCTGATCTACTAGATCAGCCACCTCCCAGGTCAACAAAAACTGCACTAGGTGTTGGGAGTTCCTGGACATCTGGTAGAAAACAGGCTACAGGATTCAGGATTGTTGGCTGACCAACCAGGACCAGAAGCTGCAGAAATACTAGAAGAACAGGTGTTCATTTGTAGGTGATATTTGTACATTACAAATATACATGCACTGAAAACAAATAATTATATTACAAATCAAGTCCAAAAAGAGGAGGATATTTGAAATGAACGCAGCGGTTCTGGAAAGAATAACATCCAGAATCAGAAATAACAGAACAGAGGCGTCAGATCAGTGTTGATTTATAACACTAAATAAAGTATAAATAGAATCGTTCGGCTTTGAGAGTCCTTCAACCCTGTCAATATACATAAGGGGCATTGTCTATCACAACCTGAAGAACTAGTCACGCAGCTAGAAAATGTTATTAGGACCCTGGTAAAAGAAAAACAGGTGAGAAAAAGGAAAGAGTTGGAAGATAAAATTCAAAAGTTAAAGCCACACTCCAAAACCTGTGTGAACGTGGTCCACAATTTATTGAACAAACAATTAAGCCAGGAGGAATTATGAATACTTTAACATGATGAGGTTTAACACAACACCAAGATAATTCATAGTAGCATTAGAGTACATACTCAACAAAGTAGAGACAGAAGAGCCAGAAAATCATGCCAAAAAGTATTGGCAATGCTAGTCTCACACAAACCAAACACGCTCAGCCCAACAGAGCAATATATCTTGAAAACCTGAACCGAGCAGAACATTATTATATTACTAGCAGATAAGGGCCACTCAATGGTGGTGATGGACCACATAGATTATGAAATGAAGGCATTCACCCTATTCAATGGGGAGGGACATGCATTGTCTCCCAACCCAGGGTCTACTACATTGCCTGACACACAACTGCAAAGAGAACTCGGAATACAATTGTTGAATGGGGTGGTCACTTGGGCATCTTTGCTTAATGACCATGATGATTTACAATTAAAATGCTGGGCTCAGTTGAAGACTACCTGAAAGGACCTGCCCCAGCTGGTCCCTTGGGAAAGTAAGACTCTTGACCCATTGAGTTAAATCAAAAGAATTTTTACTGAGAGTGTGTGGTTGCGATAAAGTCAGGTGAAATCTGAAAAAGCCCATGCAAAGTACAAAGCAATGTGATGCCAGAAAGTTGTTTTGAGGATGCTGTGGTGCTAGGCAGAGAAGAATTCACTCTCGGGGCACAATGGCTTGGAACCAGGCAGGAACTGGCTGGGATGGAGACTGCTCCATCTCTGAAGACAATCCCCCTCCCTAATTCCCAAGCAGTTACAGCAAAAGCATGCAAAAAAGGCCAACAAGTCATCCTCCCATTCCTCCCCCCCACCCCCTTCCAACAGAATGACTGGACACAATGTGGAGCTGACATTACCTGTAATCTGGAAGAATTTCCTAGAATGAAATGAATGAAAGAGACTTGCTTAGAAGGTGAGCACAAGGCAGGGGTAGGATCTACCATGGGTACTGAAGTGGTAGATTGTTGTGCAAGGTGAAAGACTGTGGGAGATGATTAACAGATTAACAGAATTGGAAGGCACTTTGTAGGTCATCTAGTCCAACCCCCCACCCAAGCAGGTGTACATTTCTGACAGATGGCATTCCAGTCTTTTCTTGAAAGCCTCCAGGGATGAAGCTCCCACAACATCCGAAGGCAACTTCTGTTCCATTGGTTGATTGCTCTCACTGTCAGAAATTTTCTTATTATTTCCAGATTGAATCTCTCCTTGGTCAGTTTCCATCCATTATTCCTTGTCCGGCCTTCAGGGGCTTTGGAAAACAGCTTGACCCCCCCTCCTCTCTGTAGTAGCCCCTCCAATATTGGAACACAAGATCTCCAAGGTCTTCCAATCTTTATATTTTATGAAAATCAGGATACTTTTTCCCTCTCCTATATGGTTGGTCTCAACTTACGACCACAAGTGGGCGTGAGCTCAGAATTTTGTTGAGTCATCACCTGACCAGACTCCCTTTTATGACTGTTTTTACAATGATTTTTAAGTGAGTCACTGTGACTATTTAAGCAAATCCCAGGGTTTGTAAATCCAAATCCAGTTTATCCGATTGGCACCTTATGCCATTCGTTTTGCCGGAAAGCAGCAAAAAAAGTCACAAAATGCAATCATGTGATTGTGAGACATTTCAATTGGTCATAAATGTGAGCTGGTCGCCAAGCCACCCAAAATCCAATCACCAGAATGGTGAAGTCATGAACTTCAAGGAGTGATCATGAGTAACTTTTTTGAGTCTGTCTTAACTTTGAGTGGTTGTTAAGAAGATTGGTCATAAGTCAAGGATTATCTACATTTGGAGGTAAAAAGTTCACTGAGACCGAATCACACTGCATGGTTAGCCAACGTTTGGCTGATTGTATGGGTTGGCCCTTCCCCCGTACCCAGACACCTCTTCTGGAACCCACCAGGTTTCTGCCCCACCCGAATCACTTTATTATTTTAGCAAAAGACATTCAATAGGAATCTGACATGCTACAGGTAACTAGTTTAACAGCCGTTCCTTCCACAATCGCTGGAAGTTATGATGAAGTTGAACAGTAATTGCAACTGTTTCTTGAAGTTGTGCTTGTGGCAAGTCACATGATCAAAATTCAGGTACCTTGCAGTCCACCTACATATTCAACCACAGCATGTGCTTCAACTCCCCATTCAACAGGCCCTGCCCCTTGGGCTCTCCAGGATCCTGTCACTCCCTGGAGGATTTCTGGAGAAATTGATACATCCCGCCTTGCCCTCTGACTGCTGCTGCCTGATTCTTTGCATTTGCATCTAATACGCATCCTGCTCCATCCGAGGAGACTCGACTCAAAGCAGTGGGTAGAAGGGGTGGCATTTCAGGGGCAGCCTGCATATTCCAACTCCTGCTCTTCTGTCCCCAAAGGACACTGAAGCCAGAATTACACAGAGTTGAGACCCAGTTCTTTTCCACTGCAGAACCAGCCTTTCTTGATGCAAGAGACTTGGGGATTAGGGGACTGATGAGGGTCTTGGGAGTTCCAGAGCTCCTGTAGCAATCTGCATTTCCTTAAAATCGTGCAAGGCAAGGATGATGCAGAAGCCCCCCCTCCCCTCTCCCCACGCACACCAGGACAGAAAGGACTGGTGGTCACCTGTTATGGGAAGGCTGCCCCAGCTCTGCTTGCCTGTTCCTCTGGGGGGGTTGGGGGGGAGGGGCACAGGAGCCTTCTGAGAGCTGTGATAGGCTCCTTACAAGGTTTGGGTAAGAGAACAGCCCCCCCCCCTCCCCAAGCCCAGGGCTGGTCCTCAGGGCCTTCTTGCTCGGGCCTGTCTTTTGGCCCCTCGGCTCTCAAGCACAGGTGAGAAAAAGGCAGGTGAGGCTGGGCTCTTTTTCCTGGGTTGACCATTTAGAAGACTTAGACTAACTTTATTGTTACTTTCAATGTACACTAACCATCCAGCTCTCCAAGGGTCACCCCCTCCAGTGCAAAATTATGCATAGACCCACATAGATTATATGACAGGGAGAAATGACCTTATGCTTTTTCCTTCTGCTGAGGGAGCCCATCTATTCTGGATCGGAACGAGGAAGCCGAGGGGAAACTGCCTTCCACTTCCTCCACTGAGATGCGGATCCCGGGTGGAGCGCTCTCATCTGGGCGGATCCATGGGAAAGAGCCCATCACTAACACCGGAGGAGGCTGGCGGGGGGGGGGGGAATCCTTACACTTGCAAGAGCCGCCCAGAGGACTTTCTCCTCGTGCTCGGACTTCCAGCCTCCCGGCCTGTAAAGCCAGGACCGCGCTGGAGGGACAGCGCCGTCGGGCCGGACCCCGAAGGAGGTCCAAGGCGGGCAGGCACATGGCGGGGGGGGGGGGGAGGGAGGGGGGGCAGAAGCCGCAGGGGGTCCAAGAGGGGGAATCGCCCCCCCGCCCGCGGAGAAAGGCAGGAGGGGGGCGGCTCCCCTCGCCACGCCCTCGCCCGCTTCAAGCCATTGTCTGGCTCGGGAGCGAAGCGCATTCCAGAGGGACGCAGCGCCGTCGGGCTCCTCCGCGCATTCCTGCCCCACACAAAGAAGTTCCTCCGCCGCCGCCCGCACAAAGGAGGCGCCGTCCGGAGGGTGCCGGCCCGGACAGGGCAGCGCGAGTGGAGCGGCCGGGCGCGAGGCGGACCTTCCCGCGGCGCCTCCCCCGCGCGTGGCCGGGATGCCTGGCGGCGGCTCCTGGCGACGGCGGCACTGAGCAGCCGGGCGGAGCGCGTGGAGCGGGACGCCCGGCCAACCCATGGCGGAGCCGGCGCTGCCCCAGGAGGGCGTCGGGCGGCGCCGGCGCCGGGACCAGCCGCTGAACGGGCCCCCGCCGCCCTACCCGTCGGGTGAGCCCGCCTGCCAGCCGCCGCCGCCGCCGCCGCCGCGCGCCATGCCCGGCGAGGAGGGCCCGCGCTCCGAGGTGGCGCTGCCCTGTTACAAGCGCTACTCGGCCGAGGGCTTCCCGCGCGGCAAGGCGGCCGGCGGGGCCAGTCCGCGGGGCTCGACGTGTTGCGGGCCGGCGGGGAGCGGCGGCGCCCTGGCCAGCCCGCGCGGAAGCCTGTCGGCCGGCGAGGCTCCGCTGCTGAGCCCGCGCTCCAGCTACGCCAGCACGGCCAGCGACGCCAGCAAACACTCCTCCAGCCCGCGCTCCAGCCTCTCCAGCCACAGCTCGCGCAGCTCCCGCGGCTCCATGGGCGCCTCCCCGGAGTTGCCGGCTCCCTCGCCGCGGGCCTCGCTGCTGCCTGAGGAGGGGCCCCCGGCCGACGCCGAGCCCGCCAAGCTGCGCCTCCCCTGCCAGGTCACGCCGGCCCGGGAGAGCGGCCCCAGCCAGGTGGAGCGGCGGTTGGAGGCGCTGACGCTGGAGCTGGAGAAGGAGCTGGAGCTGCACGTGCGGAAGGAGTACTTCGGTGAGTGCGCCCCGGAGGGAGGGAGGGAGGGAGGCCGGCCGGCCGGCGAGGAAGCCCCAGACGCTCGGTGGGAACCGGGGTTGCGCTTCGCCTCCGCGTTGCTCCCCTCCTTCCTTCCTTCCTGCCTTCCTTCCTTCCCCTCCTCGGGCAGAGCTCCCCCCCCCGGGACTCCCTCGGACTGTGGCGGGGGTTGGGGTCCCCCGGCCGAGGAGGCCGCCTGACGCTTTCCCACGGCCCGCGAGATGCTGACCCCAAATACGGTCGGCCCTTCGCCGCCACCTCTGGGCTGCCCAATGTCCCCGGCTTCCCTCCTCCCTTGAAGGGAGGCGACTGTGCTCCCAACCTGCTTTCAGCGGGTCAGGTAAAGCGCATCCAGTCGCTCTCTCCGTGGCACAGGCTAAAGTTGGCTTGAATTCTGGCTGAAAGGTTTTTCTTTGTGCGGCCCCGACATTTTGTGACTTCCAATCTTCTGCTCTGGGCCAGATGCTTCCCAGGCCCCCTGAGATCTTAAGGCTTTTTTCTGGCCTTCTGGGAGTTGATCCCTTGTTAGGGAGAAGAGAAGCCCCTCAGGTGGAGCTGGCTGGACCAAGGGGGGGAAAGGGGTGCCTCCCCCTCCCCCTTAGATGTCCCCCCTAGAGGAGCCACTCAGCCAGAAATTAGGTTGTGCTGGGATTCTCTGTCACAAGACCAGTTTGGGGCCTCAGTTACTTTTCACTAGTTGAGCAAAGAAACAGCCAGTTTGGAGCTTGGTGGTCCGAATGGCCCCTTTCAACTCCAGGACCCGTAGTGGCAAACTGACGGATGGGGTGGCCCTTTTGCACCGTCTGGCAGGACTTTGGTTTGTCAATCTCTCAAGGGGGTCTGGGGCCTTCAAATTCCAGAATTCCCGGTCATCAGAATGGCCAGTAGAGAGAAATCCTGGAAATTAAAGCCCACCAAATGCCCAGGTTGGGAAGCCTGTTTGAATGCTGAAAATGCCCCAAGGAATCCAGGCAGATTTTGGATCTGCCTATATGTACTGCCGAGGCAGCATAGGGTATCCTTGTTGTAGCTACAAGTCATACTTAATGGCCTTTAGGAGAAGGAAGACTAGAGATTTTTCATCTTTAAATGGAAGAAGGCTTTCAATTTTCCTTTTTAATTTTTTGGTGCCTCTTCCAAGAGTTCCATTCTACATTTTGTAGTTTCCAAAACTCCATGACAGGAAACTACCATCTGTTTTCTGGGTTAAATGGAACTCCATGACCCAGAAAGAGTACTGCAGGTCTGTACAGTATCTGAGGATGAATTTTAGCACCTTTCTGAGGTGATCATCTCTCTGAAGGTCAAATCTTTGTAAGAAAAGGCCAGGGAGTGCAAGTTTGGGGGGTTGCATGTACCGTCTTAGACTCATCAGCAGAAGTAGACTGTCAAAAGCAGAAGTCGTGCTCAAATTACATGTAGAATATTATGTCTAGTTCTAGGTACAATATTATTGTAGGACAAACTGACATAGAAGACAGCAACCAATAATAGGAAGAAGAAAGAGAACAGTTGAAGATAATTGGTATCATTAACCTGAAGAAGATAAAATCATGGGGCGGGGGACATCCTCTCTGGCCAATGTGGGCCGCCAGGGCAGGGGGTAACCCTATGGGTTTGACCCTCCACAACAGTCCCAGTTTCATATATTGGAAAATTAATAGCCCACTCCTGCCTTAGAGGGCAGCCATGTAGAATTTTGTAGCAGAATTACTCAGAATTGTTTTAGAACTAGAAAATTCAGCTACATCTTACGAAAAGTGGATTAGCAGGGATATCCATTCAATGATGGAATAAGCTACCATTTTGTGGAAGGGTCAGTGAACTAAAGAGTTTGGGGATCCCTGATCTGAGGTTCTCTAAGATCCTTTCTAACTCTTCCATTCTGTTTCTGGGAACTTTTAAATCTCTATATAACAAACTTTCATATCACAAATGCTTACTACACAGGCAGAAACAGTTTGGTGTAGTGGTTTAGACTAGGGGGTCTCCAACCTTGGCAACTTGTGGACTTCAACTCCCAGAATTCCTCAGCCAACTTTGCTGGCTGAGGAATTCTGGGAGTTGAAGTCCACAAGTCTTAAAGTTGCCAAGGTTGGAGACCCCTGAGATTCTAATCTAACCCCCTTCCAAGCAAGAGACCCTATACCATTTTTGACAGATGGCAGTCCAGTCTCTTCCTGAAAGCCTTCAGTGATGAAGCTCCCACAACTTCCGAAAGTAAGCTGTTCCATTTGGTTGATTGTTCTGTCAGAAAATTTATCTTCATTTCCAGGTTCAATCTCTCCTTGTTCATTTCCCACCCATTATTCATTGTCTGGCCTTCAGGTGCTTTGGAAAATAGCTTGACTGCCCCCTCCTCTCTGTGGCAGCCCCTAAAATATTGGAACACTGCTACCATGTCTCCCCTGGTCCTTCTCTTCCCTAGACTAGCCTTCCGTTTCCAGAGTCCCTCTAGAAATCCTAAGGCAAACCACTCCTCTCCTCCACCTGCAGTGCAGGCCGACCCGGTTGGGTCTGAAATGTTCTGTTGGGCGGAACCCCGACCGTGCTTTGTCCCCAAGCGTCTTCTAGTTTTCTGCGAGCTCGACTCTCCCCCACGCGTACGTTTGGCTCCAGAAAAAGCCTGCAATTAGGAAGGGGGGGGGTCTCTCTGTCCCCCTCTACTTTGCCTTCTCTTGCTTTGCGCGACGGGCGAGGCTGGGGGGGGGGAAGAGTGGAGAAGGAAGGGGACAAAAAAAAGCTTGGCGAACTACCCGCCCCCACCCCACCCCCTCCAACCAGGACTCGGAGCTTGGTCTCCAATTGACGGAGCTCGTTATCACGCTACGTTCACTCGCAGTCGGGCGGGAAGAGGAGGAGAAAGAGAATGCGCACGCGCGGGCGGAGCGGGGGGGGAGGGGGAAGGCAAACGCGCATGGCAACCCACCCCAAACAAAGCCCACGCCGCTGTATTTGAGCTGGCCCCAAGACTTGCGGCCATCTCGTTGGGCTGGTCTGTGCTCCTGTTTCCGCGCCGGGGAGAGTTAGCAATTGGAGAGGGACGGGAGGGGGCTCGCCTTGAGGAAGATCTGAAGAGAAGGACGGAGTGTGTGTATGTGTTGTGGGGAAGCTTTGGCTGCCACCCAACCTGGCTGAGTCCCGAGTGAAGGACGCTGGCTACGAGAACAGGATGGTGGCTGGAGGTTGCCATATGCCGATTGTCTGTGGAGATCCTCAGTTACCCAGATCATGGTTGTCCCAAAGGTGCTTCCCGCCCCCGCCCCCCCCAGACCAAAGGGCGATTGGACTTTCTGGTTTTTCTTTGAAGACGTTTCGCTTCTCATCCAAGAAGCTTCTTCAGCTCTGACTGGAAGGTGGAGAATCCAGTCAGAGCTGAAGAAGCTTCTTGGATGAGAAGCGAAACGTCCTCAAAGAAAAACCACAAAGTCTAGTTGCCTCTTGAAAAATAAAATAAAAGCAACTTTGGGTCACATGCCGAATGTAGCGGGGAGGGACTGAGACTCCGGCGTTGGACTGGTAACGCTCTTAGAAGTTCCCGAC
Source organism: Myanophis thanlyinensis (assembly GCA_017656035.1). Taxonomy (NCBI): domain Eukaryota; kingdom Metazoa; phylum Chordata; class Lepidosauria; order Squamata; family Homalopsidae; genus Myanophis; species Myanophis thanlyinensis. The sequence goes on along the minus strand of JAEANM010007605.1, from coordinate 8,752 downwards.
ACGAGTTAGAAAACCGAACGTGAAGACGAGACCTTAATGGTTCTCCCAAACGCCGGGAGACGCGATTTTTCTTCCTGCCTGCCCCGCTCCCGCTCCATCGCACAGATGCGCAGAATGATCCCCCCCCCGCGATCCCTGCCAACTGAAGGGATCACTAATCAGCAGGGCTGCGAAAACAGCTTCCCCCCACAACTCCGCTCCGCGTTGTTTGCAGCCAAGGAGGCTCTTTTCCAAGGAAAAGAGGGGAATCCGGGTGGTGGTGGAAGGGGAGCTCTCGCTTTGCCCTGCTTTGTCGCCTGCAAGCGGTCGGTCGTTTCTACTTGAACAGAGGAAGAGCCCCACGGTTCTGGGTCGCCCTCGACAGCAGCCCATGTCCAGCCGCTGAGCTTTCTTGGTTTTGTTTCCTCAAAGGGCAGAAAGAGAAACTTGGAAATGTGTGCTGATTTATGTCTTTCCAAGCAACCTTATTGTTCCAGAAGAACCAGGGCTGGATTTCGGCAGCCCCAGCATCTCAGCTGGTTCATTTAGGCTCACCAAAGTGAAAGTGGTAAAAGCAATCAAAGTGAAAGTGGTAAAAGCAATTAAAGTGGATTTTATTATTGGCCTAACTCCAACAAGCAAAGGAAATTGTTCCTATGTGTGGTGCAGGCACACACAGGGACGTGGCCACGCCCTGCATGGTACTGTGTAGCTGCAGTTGATGCTTGTTTAAGACAACTGGGAAATGTTTTACATAGATGTGTTTTAGGTTTCATATTTTCTGAGGCTGACAGAAATCTTTCCTCTTCCCTATTGGAAAGTTTGATGTGCTTGCATTCCAAGGTGCACATTTTGTTGGAAGTATTCAGAAATAACCTCTAAATCCTTAAAGATTCAAGGGACAAGTATTTGTTTTGTAGAAACCTCTATGAGTGAAGTTGACCTACATAAAGAAGGGGAAAAAGCAACTACCCCCTAAATACCTTTTGCAACAAAAAAGTTGGTATCTTTGCTAAAAATATTCAAGAAAAAAGACATTTGGAATAGGTTCAAAATTTCTCTCCTTTTCACTTGGACAGTAACACTGAACAGTTACAGGAGCACTTATAAGCAGTGAATCCTTCCAAGATCAGAACTTCAGCCTGGAAAGCAAAAAGAAATGCAGAGGTTTAATAAAGCAAGAATCTAGCCTTCTCCACTGAGAAAAGCCCATTTTTTTTCTGGATTCCCTCTGTGATAGACCCATGATTTTAGGAGGCAGAGTGCTACACAATCTTCTACTGGATTCACTGTCTCCACCTCAATTCTGAATCCAAAGCAGAGTGCCGTTTCCATTAGTTAGGGGATAATGAAGTAAACAAAGCATTGACCCCACCCCTGATTATTATAAATATGATGTGGAAGCTGAATTGAAAAAGTGTGGTTGGCTGAGATCCCGGACAAATTGATTCCAGGGAGTGAAGGGAGTTAGGTGAAAGGAGGGCAGTTTGTATGCAGCTTCTTGTCCTCAAAGTGCCCTCCGAGCAGGCAAGGGACTTTGTGGCAACTTTGTGGCTTGAGGGCTTGTTCCTCCTGGTGCTGCCTCATACACACATCGCTTACAGTTTTGTTCCTTTTCTCCTGCGGTCTTCATTTTCAGTGCAATTTCAGCTCCTTGTCCGGTCTTCTAGCAAAATGGTGAGGTTTCTTATAATCAAATCCTGCAGGGGTGAAGGGCTGAATAACCAGACCTCAAAGTTCCTTTGGGTCTTACACAGGATATTGCTTCAAGGGCTTATCCATTTCCAATCAGAGCTGACCAGGTCTCTCATCTAGAAGGGCAAAGAAGTTTTCTGTCAGTCTGCCCCTGGGTATCTGGTTCCAACAGCACCCAGTCCAGGGAGTTTGAGGTCCTTCCCTCCCCACTCCCCATTCTTTTCTTTGCAATATTGGTTCCAACTTTTATGTCAATTCCAAAAGAGCCAGGAATTGAAACTAAAATCCAAAAGAGGATTGAAAGTGATTGCAGTCCTGACTGAGAGATGCAATCAACTATTGTGTCTGCAACAACATTTGGTGGCTAATACCTTAATAACAGTGATTTGTTTTATTGTTGTCGTGGTTGTTGAACTTCTTTTGTGGCTTTTAATTGCATCACCATTTTGTTTTTTTCTCTTTAAAAAGCAAAAGTCAGAAAGTGAAGACATCACCAGTGGCCTCATACACCAAAATGGACCAAGTTCTTTTCAGAAATAACTATTCTTTGAACACCATTTTCTAGGACTGAACAACCTTGGAAGGCAATTGCTGTTTTGTCCATTCTTTATACACATATCAGAAGCATCTGGCTTCCTGAATTGGACTACATGGCTCTTTGGGCTGATTTATTCTTTCCTATTTTATTGGCCATATGTTTGGAGTCAGTATCCCTGTTGCTGGAGGCAAACAATGTGGTAAGCCGATTGACTTCATGCCAAGCTTGCTAATTTTCAAAAGCAGCTGGCCGGTCATTCCTGTCCATAGAACATTGGACTTTAAGCCAGCAAGACTGTTCTTATGATTGGATGCTACAGCTCCTCACCCTGTTTCATCTTTAAAACATTTCCAATTCTTTCTTAAGTGTACTTTCCCAGACCTTTACTTCTGTCTACCTGAGACCTAGACAAAAGCTTCATTCGCTTCTACCTACCAAATGACAAGTGCAAGATTTAAATCCATTTTGCTAGCTTGCCTAGGAAGCTTCTATTATTTCAGCTTTACAATAAACCTGGGAGGGAGGTTGGACCGAGAGAAAGAGACTCAACAATGAGTTCTATGGCTGAGAATGGGCTGGAACCTGGATTTTCCACCTGCTAATTCAACATCAACTACTTCACCATTGCAGCTGTAAGATTTATATGGGGAGCATACTTTGCAAGTCCAATTCATTAACACCAAGAGAGTTTACATTCATATAATAATGGACTCAATAATTGTATTTTCTTCTTTTTGGATTTTTATCTCACCTTTATCACTTATTAAGTAAACCACGGCAGCAAAAATACATAATATTCCTTTCTCTTCCTGTTTTCTCTACAAGAAACTGTGTGAGGACATGGGGTCAGGCTGAGAGAGAAAGAGATTGGCTCAGTATTAGATGGCTGAGTCTCTAGGTTAGAAGGCTGAAAGTCTCTATCAGAAGCCTTCTGGTTCTTTATATACTAAACCCACCCCCTGTTTCTTTTCTTTGTGTGTGTGTGTGTGGAGTTTCCTGCTAATTCTTGCTGCCACAACTTGTCTTCCAGGGATACCTCACCTGAATGTAGGAGAAATACTGTAGGACTCTGATAATCTGTATTACCTTTGTGATGATTAACATATGTAAAAAGTGATGGAAATAATTTAAATAGTGCCTCCTCCTGTCTATACAGTAGGAAGGATTCAACTTTTCCTACTTTAGGACATAAAAGAGATATTTAAAAAATACACTTTAAAAAAAATTGAATGTTTCCTCCCCCCTTTTAAAAGAAAAATAAACATTAAAATACAAACATCAAGTACTGGAGAAAATAAAATCAGAGCTGCCCAGATCATGGTAATCATTTCCTCTTAAAAGTAAATGTAAAAGAATAAAGGGTACTGGACAAAATGCAAGATAATTCTGGACTGCTAGAAATAGAGCAGTTCCTACCAAAATCTTGGAAGAAGTAGAAATTCCAAATTGTATTACAAAATGCAAGGAGATTCTAGATAATATAAGCAAGATAATATGTAATGAATACCAAAGGCTCTGCCCTCAAGGAATCAAGACTTCAGCATATTTTAGTGACTTTGTCATCAAAATGCTACGCAAATTGATCACAGAATAGATTCATGAATTATTATGGGATATTTACTTTTGCAGTGCCAGAATGTTTCATATGGAGTGAAGTTCATGGAACTGAATAAAATAGGATGGGTAACCTGGAAGATTCCAGGTGTGTGTGTGTGTGTATACCAGTATGTATGTATGTATGTATGTATGTACTAACATTATAACAATTAGAAATTGGCAATAACAAGGGGGATGCTAGTTATGAAACTCTGTTTAATAATAATTCTGGATTCCAAACTTTTATTTCCATGCATTATACCTTTCCTTTTTTTATTTAGAAAACTGTAACCCTAATTTCATAAAGTAATCATGCAGGTGCACTGATAATAACGGGAGAAGGAATAGCTTAATCAAATGCAAATGGAATCCAGTAATGCTTAAGCAGAATAATGGAAATCCATCACATAGGTAGTCAATATAAACTTATATTGATTTCAGTGGACTACTCTGGCCATAACTATAGATCTAACTTAGTGTTGATAAAATTATTTTCATTTTTTTTCTTCATTACTCCTCAATGTCCTATAGCAGGGGTGTCAAACTCAAGGCCCGTGGGCCAGATCCAGCCCACAGGGTGCTTAGATCCAGCACTGTGGAAACAGCAAAGGACTGGCCTGTGGTGTCTTTGCCAGAAGCCTGCCTGAGCCCATTTTCGCTGGCAGAGGTTTGCAGGCGGCTCGGGAATCCATTTTTGCTGACAGAGCACTTGGGCTACCACAGGCAGCCCTGACACAAGTGATATCAAGCTGGTCATGCCCACCCAGGCCATACCCACCTGGCCGTCTAAAGTCAAACACAACCCTGATGTGGCCCTCCATGAAATCAAGTTTGACACCCCTGTTCTATAGGCTAAAGGAAAGCTATATCCTTTAATGTCTAGTTTTCTGTATACAGTGTGTACCTCAGTCTATATTTGTATCTATATGATCTATCATGAAACAGGTTGGGGTAAAGATATGGGAAATGACTATATTCTGTTTCCACACTTTTCATGACAGAAATTTTGTTGTCTTTCTCAAGGCATTGTCACAATTGACAATGCCCTGAGAAAGACAACAAAATTTCTGTCATGAAAATTTCCATCATGAGAATTGATGGTAGTCTCATCTTTTTTTTTTTTTAACAAAGCATATGCACAATGCACACACAACAGCATGTTCTATACACAAAGCATGGCTTCCATGATTAAAAGGCTTTAATGAAGAGCTTCATTCAAAACTTCAGCAAAGTAACATACTCCTGCATACTCATGAAGGATGTCTCAATGTTCCATGTCTATGTCCATAGCAGCTTTGTCCCAGCTCTTTTACCATGTAATCCTCAAGCACAGGGGTGTCAAACTCGATTTTATTGAGGGCTGAATCAGGGTTGTGTTTGATCTCGGTGGGCCTGGTGGGTATGTGGCTAGGGTAGGCGTGGTCATGGTGAGTGAGGCTGGGGTGGGTGTGGCCATGGTGGGCATTTGACATAGGCTGAAGATACATTTTTCCCTTCTTTCTTTCCACAGTTCTTTACTATAACCATTTTCCTATCTCTTCTACCAGATATTATGGGCAAACATTTATTACTTATTCTTCTTACTCAACTGAATTTTTTATTTCTAAATTAATACCTTATTGTTTAATAGTAAATTGCTTTTCCAGGCAGAAAAGCTATTTATACTATTGTATTTTTACTATTTAACTAATACTAAAAATACAATAGCATAAATAATATGACAATACAAGATCTAACAGCAGAGGTAAATTTCCAGAATAGTAAATAGAAATGGCTGTCAATTATAGGTTGTTGATTGTAGAATAAATGGACCTACAGTATGTAAAATCTGAAATTAAACTATAGTATTAACATAAAATGTTGCTTGTTTTCTTTCCAGATTGGGCAGTTAATTGAGGCCTCATAATTGTAATCCAATCCAATCCAGTCCTCCTGCAGCTCTCTGCCAGCCAAATATGGGCAGAGTGCTGCTGAGAGCCGAGGAGGCCAAAAATGGGTCATGCGTGGGGCTCCTGGGGCCTCTGCGCAACCTGTTTTTGGCTGGCAGAGTGCTTCTGGAGGCTGGGGAGGCCAAAAACGGGCCATGTGGGGGCCACATGTGACTTTGCAGTCTGTTTAGGCCAGCAGAGGCACCTTTGGTCCTTTGATATTTCCAGGCCAGTCCTGTGGGCCAGATTTAAACACCCCACTGGCTGGATCTGGCCTGCAGGCCTTGAATTTTACACCCCTGCTCAAACATATCCTTAGTTTTTCAGCTCCACAATTCAATGGCAGTGGATTACTTTTACAGGAGAAACAAACTACTAAAGTAGCAGTTAAATCCACCCTATTTGTCAATGGAGCCACAATTGCTTTGTTTCATCTCCATTCCACTTCTCAACTGCTACTGATATGTAAAGGTCAATCAAAGGTAATGTTTTTAAGGGCTTTTCCATGCTGCCTCCTTAAGCTATCAGGCAACTATCTTTATACCTGCTGTAATGAAGCCATATTGAGAAGTCCATTTTTAGATTTTGATTTTGCCAAGGGAAGGGCCCAGTGTTCTGTCTCAGTATGCTTAATATGATCCTCAATGGGTTTGCAGGATTTCCAGGCCAGGAAACCAGCACCAATTCAGGTGTGTCTATAGGAAAAACACAGGGTCAAAAAAAGAGTTAGGATGGTACAATGGAAGCATTGCCTGTTTTTTTTTCTTTTTTAAATGTTGTGCATCAGTTGCTTTCTTTTGCATTGGAAAGTCTTTGAAGACATATATATTTCAACTTATGTAACTCCCTCTCTGCTAGCACTTTGTACCTGACAACTTCCTTTGGGATGCATCCACAAGTAGACCAGTGAAAAGACAAGACTAAATAGTTTTATCATCGCTCTGTCTCTTGAGCTATAAGAAATAACCGGCAGACATCTTCTCAATTTCGTCCATGACTCCATCACTGTATGTGTTTTTTAAAGGTTCAATGGTTGAGGCAGGGTCCTGCTGAATAAAATAGCTATGGAGGGTAGTTTTCAGTTACTAAACTTCTCAGGCCAAACAGTGCATTCCAGCTATTTGGATGAATGACTATAATGAAAAAGAGCTACAAGTGTTTGTTTGGGCAGAAGTCAGAAATCATGAGTTTTGATATGTAACAGTAAAAAATAGAAGGAAGTTGGCTTCCCAGTGGATCTAGGAGAAGCAGAGAATGGATTATACATTTTTGCTCTTGAGCAATGGCAAGATTATACTGTACTGAACCTGAAGAATCTGGCAAGATGGGTCAGCTTGGAGACTGAATAAAAAGAAAGAAAAAAGATGAAGAGAAGCCTGCATTAAAATGGAATGAGAAGTCTCTATTCTTCTCTTTTAGTTTTGCCATACCTACACCCTGTTTTGCCCATGTCCATTTTCACCCTTGTCCCAAATGTGTAGTTCTCAGGCTATTTAATAGGTTTCATCCATGGCTCTCGAGCATGACAATTTTGCAGATTCTTGATTTTTTTCTCTTATTCCCAATCATAATATCCCCCCACCCTCTTGAAGAACAGAATAAAAATCTCTGGGAAGCAAAGAGGGGCACAAAGTGGCTCTTTGGTTTTTGATTCTGTAGCCTTTTCTGTCCTGCCTATGACAGAACACTGTCACATTATAGGAAGAAATGCTGAGAACCAAATTGTTATATAAATAACTTTATTGTTAGGCATCATGACCCATGATGGATCATAAACACAGAGCTAACAAGTGTTACCTATTTATGATGATTCCTAAACTTTGAGCTATTGAACTTTGAGATGTAGCCTCTACTTCCTTATTTCTGTGGGTTGGGGCTCTTAGATCCAGCCCTAGGATATCACCATTTGCATCCTGATTTTCACTGAAGAAAGCATTTTGAAAAACGAAAATCAGATCCTCAGAATTTAGTTGTACTCTAAGATCAATTATTTATACTCTACAGTCTGTTTTTCCATCACAAACAAGGGTCAATCAACATTTCAAAATATCTCACAACTGTACTCATTTTAATTTGAATGTATCCCTCTAACATTCGCGTGACTGTCCAAGAAAATCTGTGCCAGATAATAACAGGAATAAATTGTCCAAAGAATTGCAATTTCTTTAATCAAGGGAACATGATGATTAAATCAAAAGCTTTAGACAGGTCTTTTGATATCATCAATGTTCTTTTGTCTACTAATAATGACATATCGTTGATGAATTTTAAAAAGGCATTTACCACGGGGCACAATGTCTAAATCTAGACTGGAAAAAGGTCAGAACTGTATTTTTTGCAATTAAACCCATTAACTGTAGCGTAGATAGATTTTTCAAGTGATTTGGATTAAAATATATTAGTGGAATGTGAAAATTCCTACCAAGAAAGATGCATTTTTTTTTTCAAAATATAGAAATACAAGGACCCTGCAATTTTATCACATCCCCCCTTCTGAGTCTGTAATATTGTAAGTGGAATAATCATAACACAAATGAAATCATAAAAAAGCAAAATAAGGTCATTACATTCTACCTGCTTTTTTGAGATAGTTATACAGGACAGCAATGGGCTCAGCTGAAGAAGCTGGATAAGAACCGTATATTTCTCATAGCTCTTATTAACCCTAGACTCAAACTGTGAGATGGGTGACACATAAACGTAATAATAATGAGAAGAAAAAGAATGTGCTATGTATTCTATGTTTGCTGTCAATTATCAAAAGAAGAATCACCTGGTGAAATTTTTTGGGAAAGTAGTTTGAAATGGGACCTCTGAAGCCAAACATCAGACACTGCCTAGTAGCATTCTTTTTCTCTCTCTTTTTAAACAATTTTGTTTAAAAGATGTTTGTCTTTGCAACTGCAATTCACTTCATCAGATGTATAGAATGGCTAAACTAATATGGGGTTTGAATTGGGGTGGAAGGAGGAGAAAGGGAGAGGAAGACAGATCAGAGGTCAATAGATGTCAAAAT
>JAEANM010007604.1:0-17607 GCA_017656035.1 Myanophis thanlyinensis | reverse complement strand
TCCCTCCCTCCTTACTTCCTTACTTCCTTTGCAAAGGTATCTGAAAGATATTTGAAATTATCCAGCTGCATTTTTTAAAATAGTAAACAATTTTAGGAATTTACTCTTTTCCTCTGCCCATTTTCCACTGCAAAATTATTCTCCCTTTCCCACTTTTCATACAGCTGATCTACAGCTCCAGGAAATAGCCACTCCATGTTGTTGAGCAAGATGCTGATTGGAGATTACTAACACGATACTAACATAGCTGAAGAGCATCAGCATGGAGAGTATGGTACTTGAAGAATATTTGCAAAAGAGAGGAAAATTGTTTTTTATTCCACCGTTCATATTTGCTAAGGACATCTCTTTTCAAGATGTGCGGTTAACTGTTCCATTGCTGTCATGCAGTTGACTTTGTGCTGTTATATAGTACCAATAATTCCCCAGAAAACATGTACAATCGTTGTTTGTTTAAATCTAAGTGCTTTTTCAAACCTGGCAACTAGCATGTTAGCTGAGGAATTCTGGAAGTTAAAGTCCATACATCTGCAGGGTTCCAAGTTTGAAAAACACTGCTTAGATTTTATTTAATTACTCAACAGATAACTACATTGTTTTCTTCTTTTCTGTATATAAATTAAAGATAAATTCTAAGTGCTTCTGTAACTAGATAGCTTTGTTTTTAAATTTCCTTCCCAGACTTGGGCTTGAAAGAGGTTCAACTGCTAAAGAAGCCTTGGATGTCATTGTCTCGTTGCTAGAAGAATATGGTCAAGGTGGAAATTACTACGAAGATGGAAATATGTGCCATACTTTCCTGTCTGCTTATCTGATAGTAGACAGAAAAGAAGCCTGGGTGTTGGATACTATTGGAAAATATTGGGCAGCAGAGAAAATTACAGGTCTGCTTTTAATTTTTATCCTCATTCATTACTTATAAGAAAATATTATAAAATGTCCATTTCCAATGTGACACTGTATAAATTCAGATTTTATTCCTTGTAAGTACTTATATTTTTGTATCACCACCAAAGTCAAAAAATAAAATGGACTTGAGTTCCAAAAGAATTTTAGTATAAATGACTGGTGCAAGCATCTTAAAATTGTTTCTAAACATTAACCATTTAGAACTCTTAAAGAGTGAAAACAATCTTTCTCTGACTTTGAAAAGACTACACATTAGACCTGTAAGTAAAATTCACTATGACAGTGTGAGTTGGGCCACAGAAGTAATCTTGTTTTCTTTTCTGAAGAAAAGCTTACTTGATTGCCTCTATAAAACTATTTGAGTAGCATGTGACCATGTCAGGCCTAATCTATAGGAAATGAATTTGCTTAGTCTTCTCCATAGTGTTATTAGGCCAAAGTACTACTAGACTAGGTAGTTTTGGGCTGCCCACACCCTTATCTGAAGCTCAAGATCTTCATCCCATGAAAACATACTCTAGGGTGGTGACTTTGATGTTCATAGTGTGGACAATTCTGTGGCACTTACTAAAGCAGGAGAGCGTGAAGCTCTCTTGGTTTCTACTGGGAGATTATAGCATATGCCAAAGAGAACCAGTCTGGGAGCATTCAGACACTCTCCAATGGAGCTTCAGACAGACTGCTTCAGCCACCTGCAGTAGTCAATCCTGTATCAATGCACAACTTTGGTAAACCTGAAGCATGGATACAGAGGAGGTGGATGGATAAGAGACTAATTGGAACACTTTGCTTCATATTTACTGACCAAAATTCTTTGATAGCATTCTAGGAGAATTGAATCATCCCTATTAAACTGCTCACTTCCACCTCCTTTCTATCCAGTAACCAGTGCTCCTTATACTAAAATAGCTTCTTTAATATAATGTTAATGACTGTATCTAGATTCTGTCACACCTTGAACATTGATACCACTAGGAGCTATGTTATAGTAACTAATTTAATTTATATTGATTTTAATGAGCTGTTCAAAAGTTCATAGATCTAGATATAAATATGCTTGGAAGAGACTCACTCATCACCAACACATTTTGTCTGCCATTCCCTGGCCAATGCTTCCAGCAAATTGATGTTCAAAGAAAAAAGTAATCATGGTAAGCTCACCTCTCTGAAAATGCAAACAGGGGTCCAGTCTGATCATTTCCAGTGGTCAGTGGAATCTCCCCATCGCACAAGTGTCATAGAACAACCCAGCATGGAATATCCTTTAAGTAACAGACTTCCTAACTCTTCCTGGTACTTATTGAACTTGCTGAATGGGCAAGACATGTCTGGTCAAGGCCACAGTGAACTGTTGCCAGTTGGAATAGAGAATTCTGAGATTCAAGGACAAATGTGTCCCAAATTGTGTTTTAGGCTAAGTAAGTATTAAGAGATTTAACCAGAGGAGTCTGGAATAACGGGAGGGATGGCCAAAATGTAGAAAAAGCTAAGAATCCTATATTTTAATCAGATCCTTGTGTGAAAGCTTCAATCCTGTTGTCACAGCTGATATCTTGATTATTTTAAACCTCCTCATAAGATACTCTGGATTTAAATCATGGATAGCCAATAGATAATGAGGCAAATCACTGTTTGCTTCAAACACACACACAAGCACTACATACCATCCACATATTGTCCTAGCTGCCTGGTGTTTCCCTGCCAGCTTAAATTTTTGCCCCTACCTCACCCCAATGCATTGTTTTCGACCACAGCCTTAGACAGTTGTTCACCTCTCTCATCTATCTGGTGTTATTTCCATTTTTCAGAGTTTTATAATCTGCTATAAGAACTATTCTTACCAGTTCTCCTTCTGGCTTTTTCCACTCATTTTTTCTCTCTTATTCTCATTCAACTTTTTTGTTTCCTTCTTTGGTAAACCAGACAGGAAACACAACTAGATGAGCTAAAGCAGCTTTATTATAAGGCTACATTACAATTAACAGAATCTTGCAAGTCTGACAGCACAAACTTCCCATCACCATTTTTAACTATCTGATCAATTAGGGTGACTCCTTCCTAAGTTTATTTCTCTGCCCCTTAGGTGGCTATGGGCTCTTTTCTTTCTTGTCTGATTATTCCCTAGACGGCATCTCTTTCCCTCATCCATAAGTTCCATTACACTTCTCCGTGTTCTCTGTTTTAAGATTAAATCTTTTTAACCAGAGAGAGGCAGAATAAACTTCATTTAGCCTTAGCCAGGCAAGCCTCTTTTCTTCCACCTTGAACTAGGATTAAACTTTTGTTCTTTCTAACCAAACAAGGAAGGTTTTGAAGTCACTCTCCTATCTTGGCTTACAAGCATGATTTATTATAGAAGCAAATATGTTAATTGTTTTTCTTCATGGAAATTTATTAGGTATATCTGCATACTTGTAAATCAATCTAGCCATTCTGTACATCTGATACTTTTGCTACCTTCCTTAAATGTGACAGACACTTGAGTGAAAGTGGGAAGGGGGGGCATTGCCATTTATTATAAAAGCAGCAAAATCAGTTCATCATTGCTTTGCACAATTCAGTGGAGCAACTCTTTTAAATGTGTTACAACATTAGCACTTAGCTAATAGGATTTTATTGAATGCAAAATGGATTTCACTTTAGTTTTTTTTAAATGTCATATTTTATTTAGATGTTTTATTCTTGTTTCTATAGACGGAATGAAGTGCATTTGCAACTCTCTGTCCTTAACTACAAAAATCGACGCAGAGCACCCTGAGCTTAGAAGTTATGCAGAAAGTAAAGGATGGTGGAGCACAGATAAGGAGTTCAATTTTGCTGAAGTATTTTCCCAAGTTGATGGTTGTTCAAATTGTTGTTTGGGGAAGGAGATCTTTAAAAAGGAAGAAGGCAAGTAACTTTGTTGCCCCAAGTCTGATTCAAAGTTTAGAGCAGGAGGCAATTTATTACTACCAATGGCAAAAATTTTAGAGAGAATAAATTAGATACTGTATGTATAGAGAAACTTGGAGCAGAAAATTCAGATATCCAGGTAATGATCTTGTGCAAGGAACTCATCCATCAATGGCCTTTGCATAGAACCTTGAACAATTCCTCAGAAAATTTAGAAATAATTTTATTGTGATAATGATAGAAAAATCTATATTCATTGAACTGAATTGCTAGATGCACATTTGAAAGCAAAGACTAACTATTTTATGTTTGTTAGACCCACAATATCCCTCAGTGCTAAGAATCATATTACATTGTTCTGTATTCAATGACACATAGATCCCGAACAATTCCCAAAATCACTGCAGGATTTTCCAAATATCAGAGGTGGGAATCATGCTCATCTGGTGGTGAAAGTTGCACATTCATCCTGCAGAGAAGGATGAATTCCAATTGTCTAAAAAGAGGGATTGATAAAACTACATCACATTCCCTTTTGCATCTATTTTGTTGCCCTTGCTCTTTTTTGAATTGTAATAATAATTCTGTTTAACATTACCCTCAATCTTAGGCTGCAAAGTGATATTTGAGAGAGTGGAAGTTGAGTAACTTTCAGTTAGATCTGGTACACAAGCATTTGAAAGCTAAAGGTCTTTCTTAAGCCTTAAGAACTATATTACGGGCCTGAAAAAGAATGATGTCATAATGAAAGTTAGTGGCAGCTGGAAATTGCACAAAATCTGGGAGGTTACTTAGGATAGGCACACATACATAAGAGGGCCAGAAAAATCTTTACAAGTTACAATTTCTTTACAAGCATATACATGAAAGGGAGATTTCTTTGATTTCCTGCCTCTTTCCCTGCATGTATTATTACAACCTATTTTTGATATCCCCTATGGACCCTGCTGGATTTTTCCCTTTATCTCTTGGCAATAGACAGAGAATAACCATATTGCATTGTGTATGGATGGTTTTGAAGCAAGCAATATGTGTGTGTGTGTGTATGTACATACATACACATATATAAATTTTAAAAAAGGATGATAAGAACTAATACTAATATAAAGTAAGAAGAAGAAAAGAAAATCAAAGTGCAAGCTAAGAAAAAGTTCAAGAAAAGAAGAAAAAGAAAAAGAAAGAAAAACATCATAAAGAAGTGGTTTTTACAGCAGTTATAAGTACACTGATAAATTTACTTATTATTCTGTGGTCATATTATCTGTTATTCTATATTTACAACTCTTCTTTCACTGATCTAGCCTAAATCATATATTTATTTTTTCCTATTTTACTCAAAAAAAACCCTCCCTGTTTCCTCCCAGATGCATTGGCAGAGAAGGGAGTGGATTTTTCCTCCTGAAATGATCACGTCTTGTTAATTTCCCAATTTCCATTTTTTTCTTCCAGGCAACATCACTGTGGAAACAGTGATTGACCTATTACGTAACAAGGCTGAAGGCATCTCTGTGGATTCAGACTCTTTTCTTACAACAGCAAGCATGGTGTCCATCTTACCTCAGAATCTGACTTCCCCATGCATTCATTTTTTCACTGGCACACCAGATCCATCCAAGTATGTTAGATGTACCAGCATTCTTTTAAAAAAATCAAGAATTAATTATTAATTTTACATCTTGGATGGGTAAAATATGCATTATTCTCTGAATAAGGTTATGTAAAGAAATGTTCAAAGTTTTTTTTAAACCACTGAATTTATTTTTGCAGCTGCTATCTTAAATCTTAATCTTAAACCTAGTTGAATAAAGGAAGCTTTGTAAAGGGAAAAATATATAGATTAGTTCAGTGTTTCTTAATCTTGGCAATGTGTGGACTTCAACTTCCAGAATTCTCCAGCCAGCATGCTATCTTGGGAATTCTGGGACTTGAAGTCTACACATCTTCAGATTACTAAATTTGGTGAATATTTCTTTAGCTGATTTCATCTACTCTATGTCAATTTAAATGCCTCAGCTGTGTTCACCTAGATTGCCTGCAATGGATCCTGGAATATCAAGGCTGCTTCACTCTTCATAATTTTCTGCAATTTACTCTTAGTTAAAGCTTATAATTGCTTTCTTTTAAAATGGTATTATTTATGTTGAGCTCATGTATCTAAGATGTATACACATTAGTTAATTATTTTTTTTTACCAGAGTTCTTTGTTCTGCACTGCATCAGAATTTCATTTTTAAAATTTACTTTTTTGATACTGTGGAGTTATTTTAGAAAATATGCACACATCCATTAAATTATGCTGTACTTTTGTTCCAAAGCTTAAAGATGCTTCAGAGCAGGGCACTATCAGAATTTCTTTAATTGAAGTACGTATCTTTCTGGGATTTGGCAGCAACTATGTTAAGGTGAATAAAAGACCTCATTCTTTTTTAAAAAAAGTCTAAACCAGGTGTGTCAAACTCATGTTATCACAGTGGCATCACATGATGTATCAAGATTTTTTTCCCCTTCCTAAACTGGGTGTGGGCGAGGCCAGTGCATGACACAGCTAGCCTATGGGAGTTTGACAGCTCTGGTCTAAACCTTATTAGATATAAAATAAATGGTGTAAATTGTTACACATGTGCTTTGGATAGAAAATGCTGGATATTCTCATATTTATAAAGAAATATATAAAGCTAATGTATCAATGTATAAAACTAATGAAAGAGGCTGGAGGGAATAAGCTTGAACTGACATAACCTTTTCAGTATATTGGTAAGTTTTCATTGGTGCTGTATGTTTTCTTTTGATAACAACTTTTTTTGTTTATGTATAATCTAGCCATGTCAGCATTTCTTACATTTTTAACTTTTTTTTCTGTGAATACAACTTTTTGAATTTTTCTTGTTATTTTCAAGGCAAACATTTATAGCTGCTGCTGACTGAAGTTGATGATAACCCCAACAATCTCAAAAGTGTTTGAGAATATTTGCAAATCCTACTGGAAAGATCAACAGTTCTTCCTTACTATTCTATAAAGCAGATATTATCCTTTTATCATGTGCATTTTGACATTATAGAATTGCTGAATTTGATTCAAAAAACACATTTCTGAATAGAAACAGAAAGTATCTATCTGTATACACACACACACACACAGAGAGAGAGAGAGAGAGAGAGAAATACACAATCATAGTTTAGAAAAGATCCAGAGGAAAACAGAATGAGGAATAAGATGAATTAAATTATGCTTTCTAGATAAAAGTTGTATGCTAAAGACAAATAGGTGAACATTTTATAAAGATATAATGCAATGGGTGGAGTGATGGTTCACTGGTTAAAGACACTGTGCTTGTCAGCCAAAAAGTTAACAACCCATGTTTGAGATCGAAGCACTGTATGATGGGATGAGCTCCTGTTAACTTGCCCCAGCTCCTGCCCAGCTAGGAATTTGAAAGCAGGAAAATGCAAGTTCATAAAAAGGTACTGCCTCAATGAGAAGTTACTGTGTTTCATACTTCATGCTGGCCTCATGATAATGGAAACATCTCTCAGATAACGCAGATTCCTTTGGCCGAGAATCAGAGATGAGCATCAGCCCTTAATTGGTCATGACTGGACAGGGAAAACCTTTAATCTTTATAATGCATCAAGGAATATCATAGTGGCTCTAGCATTGAAATTTGTCCATTACCTACAAACCTTTTGTATTTAAGACATAAATATTTTAATTGGAAATTATATTAAATTTATTTTTAGATACAATAGAAATTCGAACAAAAAGTTTTGTGAATTCCAGATATTACTTCTAATCACAGGATGTTTCAATGGAAGAAGGATTCAGAAGCAGCAAAAGGGCACTGCAGACAATTCTACAGTGTTTATTCCAGTTGATATGAACTACTCCATACAGAAATTTTGCAATATTAAAAACCTATATACTTGAAGGGATATTTTATGTGGCATAAAGTGGCTATTAATTTGAGCAGAATAGTGGGTCAAAACAGACCAATTAAAAGAGTGACCAGTGGCAATAAAAATGTCCTAGCATGATTATTTAAGTTTTAATATAATTATTAGCTAAAGTAAAAACAGTTTGTCAAAAATGTTGCATACATTTACCCTATTCTTTAATGCAATTGGTATGTTCAGATTTATTTAGGGTAGGTTGTTTTTGTTTATAGGAAAATAAACTGCTAGGTGACAATGTAATCTGTAACTATAATTACTTAGTTGGTCATTCATGTAACATTTTTCAGGTCCATATTTAAACCTTTTATCTTTGTGGATGGTGTGAAAATAGTACCTAAAGTTCAATCACCCGTTTTTGGTAGTGAAGATCCTGTGAAAATAATTCCTCGGTTTCAGGAGAAACCTGATCGCAGACATGAACTGTACAAGGTGCAACAGCAGACCCGATTAGTCTTAGACAGTGATGAGGTAAGAATTCCAATTCAATTTTAGAATGTTAATTATTATCAAATTGATTGATTGAATGGTTCATACTCCAGGTTTGCATTTTAAAAGCAGTTCTCTTATATAAAATATATTAAAGTTGTGCTCCCTTTATTGCTTATTGTTTCTTTGCATAATTATATGATAGTTTAATTCTATATTATACATGTTGATGTTTTTGCAATCAGCAAGAGGAGAAAAGTAACTTTCAACATATAGTTAAAAACTGAACCTTATCTTCTATAATTAGCGTATCTTTAAACTGATAGGTGAAATATTTAACAATATTATTTTCAACTGCTTTTTTCCAGGATGCATGTCCAATATAGCATTGCATTTAGTCCTTACTTAATGTCTACTTGTTCAGTGCCAGTGGAATAGTGCTGAACAAGGATACTTAAAATAGATCCTCATAGTTGTGGCTGTTGCAGCATCCCCACAGTCACATGATCACAATTCGAATGGTTGGAAACTGGCTCATTATTAAAATGCTGCAATGACCTGCAATCACGGAAACAATGTTTACAACTTTCACTGCCAGCTTCTGACAAGCAAAGCCAATGAGGAAGTGGGCAGGTCAAAGATGCCATTCCTGTGATCATGGGATGCTGAGATTGCACTCACTTAATGATGGCAACTGAGGCTGAAAGTTGACATGGGGATGTGGCATTATGTCTTACAGATATCCCAGTCACAATTACCATCAGTAAGCGAATATTTATTTATATATGTATTTACATCTGAAATACATACAATAGTATCATCACTACTTTTTTTTTCAAGTGAATATGTGCACTATAGGACATAGGTAGCTATAGAAAATGAATGAACGAAAGGCAGTATTGTCAAAAAAATTAATACTTCCTTATATACTTAATACTGTTCTTCCTAAGATGCCACCAAATTTTTCCTTTTATGATTTTAAGTATTGTCAGTTAAAGGACAATACATGCCAATGGTAAGAGAAATTTGAAAGTTTTTCAAAACAAGATGTTTGCTTCCCCCCCTTCCAAATTGTAGCTGGAAAAAATCAGAGAAATAACTGAAAAAAATAGTGTTTTTCTAGGGGAATTTCCATCTGTCCTAATCTCTTTCATGAGAAAGTGTTTTTGTAATATTTAAATATAAGCCAGCAATGTGCAGCAGCCACCAAAAAGGCTAATACAGTTCTTGGTTGTATAAACAGAGGCATAGAATCAAAATCATATTTGTATTAGTACTGCTTTATAAACTCGTAACACTTGGAATACTTCTTAACACTTGGAATACTTCTTAACACTTGGAATACTGCATCCGGTTTTGGTTACCACATTACAGAAGAGATGTTGAGATTTTGGAAAAAGTGCAGAAAACAGCAGCTAAGATGATTTTAAGGGCCTGGAGATTAAAATTTATGAAGAACGGTTCCAAGAATTGGGTATGGATAGTCTAGTGAAAAGGACAACTGTGGGTGATATCAATGCAGTATTCCAATATTTAAGGGGCCGCCACAAAGATGAAGGGGCCAACTTATTTTCCAAAGCACACAAGGCAAGGCAAGAAACAATGGATGTAAACTAATCAAGGAGAGAGAGGCAACTGGAATTAAGGAGAAACTTCCTAACACAGTTTGCCTTCAGATGTTGTGGTTGCTTCATTACTGGAGATTTTTAAGAAGAGACTGGACAGCTGTTTGTCTGAAATGGTATAGGGCAGGTGGTGAACCTATGGCATGCGTGCTAGAGATGGCACTCAGAGCCCTCTCTGTGGGCATGCATGCTGTCACCCCAGGTCAACTCCACCATGTTTCTCTGTGGCTTTTCTTGCCATCATTTTCAGGGAAACAGAAATCTTGCCTCTTGCAGAGATGCCGGTGTTGTGATGCCCCACCTCCCAGCTGGTGTTTGGCTGTCCACCATGCATGCACGCAAGAGAGAGAGACTTGGAGTTTGGGCATTCAGTCTCTGAAAGGTTCAACATCACCGGTATAGGCTCTTCTGCTTGAACAGGAGGTTGGACTAAAAGACCTCCAAGATCCCTTCACATTCTATTCTGATTGAAGTATATTTCTTGCTGTATACTCCAATCTTCTCCAATCTGTCATCTTCCACATGTGTTTAGTTAGAAACTTTCAGAATGTTGACATGGAATTCTAGGAGTTCTTACACACTTTTCAATAATTCTGAATGTTGCAGAATCTGGAAATAACCAAGTTAGGAAAGTCTAGATTATAATTTGTTATTAAATTTTATTATATGTATGGTTAATGCACAGCAGTTCAGTTCTTTTTAGTTTCCTGAGAATTTTTACATGATGCATTCATAAGCATTTTGTGTAAGATTACAGCTTAAATCTTTTTAATCAATATTTCCTACTGACCTTTGCATTCCTTAGGAAAAATGTCAGATGTTAAGAAGAATAATGCTAAACCTCGAAAAACAGGGCTTGGAAGCAATGGAAGGCATACTTTCTAGCTCTGAGATTCTTGATTCTTCAGAAATAGAAGACCTTTTTTATGACTGTGTAGATACAGAAATTAAATTCTTCAAATGAAGTGAGTCTTCTTCATGTCCCCCCCCCCACATTCATATTCCTATTTCAGCAAATGTTTTTCTAAAAGTAAAAAAGTTAGATGTTCTTCTCTATCTCTTGAATCTGTGTTTACTTCAAAGCAATTTTGGCACATATAAGAATAAGAAGCCAACCCTTAGTACCTTGTGGTTATTTTGCTATATGTATATATTTCTACTGCATTTTAGATTGGCATTTGTAATTTGTAAACTAAGGCTTTATTTTTTTTTCCATTTCAGTGCCCATAGACACTGTTAACCTTTCTACAAGAACATAGAACTCTTCAAGCCTTGAAAGATAATCTCACCATATTGCCAAATTTGTGAGGAAATATTAGTCTTTCTAGAGAAATTTCCTCAGTAGCTGAATCCACTTAACATCCTTTTCCATTATGTGTTGTCCTGGGTATATTGCTAAGAGAAGATTCATTGATTGGTTCAGTTAGTAGAAGCATGCTGGCCAGTGTAACGCTGGAATTTTTGTTTTACTTGGGTGACAAAATTTTAGAAATGAGTAATTTTAGAAAGGACCAAGAAATCTCAATGTTGTTTTCAAATTAAGCAGGAGCTTTTGAGAACTTCCCTTTAAAATATTTTCAAAGGAAATATGGTCCACTTTATAACTTCTAAATAATATTTTTGAATAGAAAATGTGGAAATGTTAAAAAAAGGAAATTCCATTATAAAGGGTATAACTTTTAGCAATTGAATATGCCTTCTCATTAGTGCTAGTTTGAATGAGAATGAAATCAATTTACATAAACCTTAGAGAGTAGCCCACCTAATTCTCTTTTCCACATTATTTCATATTTCTTTGTGCTGCATTTGAAACATTTCCCCAAAAGTTTGGTTTATAATATTCCCAATATTATTGGAAATTTGTTGGAAAGGTTTCAAGTGAAATAGAATGTGAGGATATCTTCTATTACTTTTGCTTTAGGCAGCTAATACGTTCTATTACTACTTTGCCAAATAGCAGCAGCTACTTAAATAGTAGAACAGGATCTAATCCAGTAAACAATTACCATTGTTATATAATTATGAATACTAAGATAACCTCAGATGAGCAAGGTTAAATTTGCACTTTGATTGACAGTTAAGAGATCAACCAAGATTGATTTCAAGTGGCATGTGTGGTTATAACAAACTCCACACTCATGTGCTTGCATCTCATTGTCTGACACAGATAAGTAATTTGGTTTTTGTGTTATGATGCATATTTTCCCCCATATCCCCAAATGCCCACATTCACTGATACCATAAAATTAGAGTTACTTTCTTAAAGCAAGTGAAAGTTATTTTCCTCAGGTTTTTTTATCCTGAATCTATTCTCCTTATGTAACTTGCTTATTGTCCATGCATCAGGATAACATTGGACATTATTAAATACTTACCAAGTTCATCTTGGACATCAGCAAATCATTCCTCCTACGGCTGACTTCTTAATGAAAAGATGGATATATGGAAGAAAGTGATTGTGCAGGTAAAACCATCAGGGAGTGACAGGCGACCAGATTCTAATCTCAAAACTATGGTGCTAATACTATAATTCAAAACATCAGGATTCTGATGTTACAGACATTTCCAACTATCAACTTCCAATTAAACTATTGTGATCAGGTCACAAATGCTGTTTATATTGTTCTTAACTAGGGACATTCATAAAACAAATGTTAAGAATGACACACAGATTCATGAGGTGAATAATAGTTTTAAAAATTACGGAAGCTAAGGAAAGTATTTTTCCACTGTACAAGGAATTAATTTTCAAGCGCCAGACTTTTTTCTAGCTCTTCTAATATATCATGTCATTATGGAGACTTACAGACTTTCCTTAGTCATGCAATTTATCTTATATGAACAATTTGCAATTTATCTTATATGAACAACAGCAAACAGCTATTATTTTATGGCTTAAAATTTCAAAGAATAATGGCATCAAAAGACAGCTGAAAAGGGGGAAAAATTGTAAATGCATTGATTTGTGGACATTTTCTGCAAAACTCCAAATGTCCCAGCTATGCTACAAGATTTGATCGTGCTTCTTCCCTGAGGATGTGTTGGAATGTACAATATCTGATGAAAGCAGAATTAGTACATTTTTAGGTATTTCTTATAGGAAGTTGCTATCAGGAGTTTGACGTCATTTAGGATATATGTATTAGACATTTATGATTGACCAAATTAATAAATTATTTCTGCACAGAAAATCTCTGGGTATTAAATACTTCAATATTATTTCCTGAAATGCATTAGAATATTTTTTTTCTTTTTTCGAATAAGAAATAAAATTGTGAAAACAAATTACTGTAATTTTATGGAAGTTACTAAATCACCTTGTCATAGTTCTAAGCTTATTTAATGGGAAATCATGCCCTTTTTTTCTTTTCTCATTTTTAAAAATTAATTTAGGATACAGTCTGAATTTTTTAAAATATTCCAACAATTTTCATACTTAAAGGTCTCGATGCAGATAAAAGGGGTGTTGGACTTACCTGATATGCTCCTTTTCGTTGTGTGGAGAGGTAATCCACAGATGGGTTAGTCTATGCTTTCCTAACTTTATTGACTGAGTGAGAGAAGCTTAAAAGAGGGAACAGGCTCCTCCTTCCCCCAGTTTCTACTCAGTCAGCTACCTAGTCAGACTGAGGTTCTTCTCTCTCCTTCGGAAATTCAGGAAAGCATAGAGTAACCCATCTGTGGATTACCTCTCCACATCTCAACAGAAAAATGGTTACTATACGCTACATGTCATTTCTAACTCAGTCTTCATTGACTAGACACTACCGCTTTGTGTCTTGTTTTTAAATATAAGGTCTGACTGAGTAAATAATGTATTTTCATTTTCCTTGGTGCAGAAAAGTCTAATTTCTTCCCCTTCTTTATTCCGGAAATAAGTTCTAGAATTCAAGGATCTTGCAGTTTATTGCAAAATCAAACTCAACAGCTCTCATCCAAGGGGGAGTTGCTTAGTTCTAACACTTTGTGCAGATAGTTTTTAGTTGCTTTCACATTAAGCAGCCAAAGAGCCACTGCTGAAAATAGACATACAAAACTAGCTGAAACAGCTATTAGCGTACTGTGGTTCCACCTGTAGGAGTAAGGTAGAAATGCATATATAGTCTGCATTTCCCTTTCCTCCTTAAACAAGGTAACGTCTGTTCTGAGCAACAGTTACCCTCAAACGGATCTGTACATTGTTATTACACTGCAACATATACATGACCAAAGGCTGCTTATTGCATTTTATCTGAATGAAAAGCAGCCCGAAGATACTGCAAGAATGAAAACAGAGGTCTATGATGGCTAGCTCTGTAAGTATGTTCATAATTCAGTAAAAAAAACCTCACTGTCTCTTCTGTTCAAAAATGCCCCCCTATCCCCATTGCTGTCCTTTCTTTGTTGCTTTTTTGGAAAGCAAAATTGCAAGATGGGAAGCTATGTTTGCCATATCCCTATTAGTTTGGTTCTTAAATTTTCCTTTTCATTCCTTTCCTGTATGCAAGTATATACAGCATGTTATTTAGGGCCCAACTGTATAGCAGCTAGTTAAAGACTTCAAATGCTTCCTAAACAAGATATATTCCTTTACTCCATGCTCCAGTTCAAATATTCTTTCTACTGGTAGGCTGTGTGTCAACGCCTAATTCAGAGGAATTTTGTCACTAAATCCACTTATTGGAGAGAGCCGGAGGGGAAAATATCCCCTCTGGGGGTGCAGGCATGTTTCGGCCTTGTACTCAAAAATAAGATTGCCTGAGAGATAGGAACTTGCTTTTTATATTTAAAATATTCAGAGTAGATCTTGTATTTCAGATCTTTTTCTGTTTTTATGCAATATCATTTTTTATGCTTCTGATGGGTGGAGGCATCGAATGGGCCAGCCTTCACAGAATCACACAGTGGGCTTGCTAATACAAGTAGTCTTCACTTAACCTTTAGCGATTTTTGAATGTTAGGATGGCACTGAAAAGAACAGTCCTTGCACTTATGATTACTGATTATGGTCATATGATTGTGATTTGGGCAGTTGGCTATAGTGTCACATTTACAACAGTTGCAACAACTTGTGGTCATGTCATGGTGATTTGCTACAATCCCTGACACCAAAGGCAAGGCAGAAGCCCGCAGGAGGTTTCAAGTCATAGTCACATGATATCTTGCTTAAGGATTGCAAGTGATTTGCTTAATAATGTTATAAAAAAAGTTATAAAATCAGTAAAGTCATGTGATGCCTCACTTAACAAGCACACTACTAAATGACACATTTTCCAATTCCTTGTACCTACAAGTTGAGGACTACATGGTTATACATCTGCACTACTGAAAAACTATATCCAATAAAACAAAAGAGAAGATTTGCCAGGAATTTATATATTATATATGTAAATCAGAAAATCAAATTTGGAAAGCATGAATTAATTACAACAGAAACTCCATGGGCAATTGAACTGTATACAGTACAGGCAATCAATTTTACCTTACCAAAATATACCATATAAGAATGAACAGCTTTGTAAATTACAATACTGCATAGCATTTAAAAATAAAATTCAGGCCAGCTTTAAAACAATTTAAATCAAAATACATTATGTTGCAAGTTTTTATATATATATAACTGAACATGCACTCTCAGACGGGCCCATCTGCATCCAGCAGTCTTTTAAGTGCCATATTTACCTGTACATATCACATGACTAACAAAAATATGCCCTACATTTTATACTGCAATAGTTGAACTCTTGATTTTTTGGGAATACTCTTGAATTGTTGATCTTCTCATCTTGCTTGCGTTCGTAAAGGGGGATTGCTTGCTTTATCTGTAAAAAGAAAAAGTTATTTTCCACAACACTACCACAATATTTATTTATTTGTGCAATAACCAAGAGCTTTAAGCCATAAATCTGAGAGAACTATCAAGGCAAATTTATAGACCACTTATGTCAGTTGAAAACCTTCATAAATACCTCTGAATTCAACTAAGACACATGTAAAGACATATGTGTAATTTGCACAGACTCTCAAATCACAGCAATTTAATATATTTAAAGGATCAAGAAGTACCTATTTGACATAGGACTTAAAACAGTAGTTTCCCAACATGTAGAGGTACTCCTTGACTTACAACGACAACTGAGCTCAAAAATTCCATTGCTAAAAAGGCAGTTGTTAAGTGAGTTTTGCCCCAACTGGTTTTGCCTCAATTATTAAAGAAACCACCCCAATTATTAAGGTCATTAAGTAAATCCAGCTTCTCCCATTCACTTTATTTGTTGGAAGAGGGCTGGGAAGTTAAAAATAGAATCTACTGTTTCTTATCCAACCAAAATTAACAACCTGCATAAAGGACATGGCTTACTCAGAACATCTTACCTAGTAACAGTGCACCATGGACTCCACTGTGCTTACACTAATGATTCTCTCAAAGTCCCCAAGTTTTTTTTTATTTCTGTCATTTCTTAAAAGATTTTTAATGAACTATTTTAAAAAATGTTTATACCTATTTTTAAGAAGTGAAAAAACAAATCAAAAGCTAGCTTCAAAAGTTACCAGCTTCTAGCACCATATTTACTTGGAGTAAAGCCTTTGGATCATGGCACAGTCCTACGGAGATTGGTTGAGTACACAACGGGTTCATTTACATTGTTTAATATTTTCACCTTTTAAATGAATATATTAGTAAACCAATTATAGTTTTAATTACATATATGTATCCATGTTTCTTCTCAGTCAGGTTGACTGCTGGTTATTGCTTGGATAGTGTTTTTGGCAAGGTTTTTCCCTTGTTCCTAGGGTTGAGAAAAAATGACTGGCCCAAGGCCACACAGCTAGCTTTTACTTAGACTTAACCATTACATCAAACTGGCTGAGTAATTATGTACAAACCCACATGTAAAATATAATAAAATGTATTAATATAATTATTTTAATAACAATTCACCTTCTGGTAAATGATTATTTGTGACTGGCTGTGTCTGCTATCAAAGTCATAATCTGAGTGCATCTATCACACGCCCTCAAATTTCTATTCCTTGGTTACTCCATGCCATATACTGAAATCAGTTTTGAACCCACGGTAAACAAATCAGTTTAAGATAATGTTTCTCAACCTGAGCAACTTTAAGATATATAGTCTTCAACTCCCAGCCAACTGACATCTCATGTGGATGAGACAATGAAGCATAAATAGCACTGGGCAGGGCTTTAGATAGTAGACATTGAGAATATCACTCTTCTTAGAGATGTTCTACATTCGAAGGCAATTAAATTGTCAAAAACAACAAAAGCAACTTTCAGTGGCTTTGAGATTGTTTTCAAGATAGGAGAAGACAAAGGGGTCCATGGTATAATCTTAATGATTTAGATCTGATAAAGTCATGCCACAGGGACATGTGGGAACTGTATTTAAAATACGAATTATGGGTACCAATGGGGGTTCCTATGATGTTTTTGAAAATGGGGCTATTTAATCAGCAGACACTTCTCTACAGTGTCAACATTGTGCCATGCATTACACTGAGAAAACCTAGAGCTATCTCATAACTAGAGGGCCAAGATGAAAAATAGCCCCTATTTGGGAAGTATTTCACATCATATTGAAATAGAAATGATGACTTACTTCTAGCTTCTTGGCTAGGATAAATTTTCTTACAAGGCTTGAACTCATCTGGTGGAGGAAAGTCTTCCACGGAATGGAAAGTAAATTTTGATTCAAAATCATCTGGAAAGAGTTTAATTTAAAAAAAATAATTTTAAAGTACAATAATCAAAGTAACAAGTATGTACTCTATAAACACACACACACACACACAAAATGTAATGT
>JAEANM010007603.1:0-10732 GCA_017656035.1 Myanophis thanlyinensis | reverse complement strand
CACACACACACACACAATGAGAGAGAGAGAAATTTGCATTATATGGGTCCCAAGGGAGCAGTTTTACAAGACCTTTGCTGTGGGTAATTTGTTATCCCTGAGTCAGTTAAACCTTATTGCTGCTCACAAGGTCACTGCATAAGCTTAACTATTGCCAATGTCAACTAGGATTGGTAGAAGGTGGAAATCAATAAAATCTGAAGGGCCACACATTAAATAATTGTTTGGTACATAAACTGTGGCCCTTTCCCCCCCTTTCCCCTCAGAATAGCAATAGCACTTAGACTTATATGCTGCTTTACAATGCTTTACAACCCTCTCTAAGCAGTTTACAGAGTCAGCCTATTGCCCCCAACAATTTGGGTCCTCATTTTACCAACCTCGGAAGAATGGAAGGCTCAGTCAACTTTGAGCCCTGGTGATTTTCTGAACAGCCAAATTGCAGGGAGCTGGCAGTCAGCAGAAGCAGCCTGCATATTGCACTCTAACCACTGCACCACCACAGCTCATCTAAAAAGAAAAATCTTTTTTAGGCATATTCTTTATGCTTTTGCTTTTCTGCACAAACTACAATCCACTACTTCCATCTTTCACTATACAGCAGCATTCTGACTTTTTTTTTTTAAAAATTGTATGTCTATCTAAATGAGATTTATGGATTTGCGTTTTTGTTCAAGAGAATTCAGTAGCTGGTCTTGACTTTAGCGTTGGAGCAATGTGTCTACAAGATGAGATGGGAGGAGGGAGAGTCAAGATAGTATGGTGGCCATGTAATCAAAACCTCACCCCTTTTTGTGTGTGCCAGACACTCAAAGTACCTAAAAGGGGGACTGGTTTTTGATGGCATAGATACCATCTTGACTTCTTTTTTTACACTCCCCCCTATACCTGTCTTTGGCTTGTTAATTAGTGGTTAACCTAGTGGTGTTGTTCCCAAGTAGCAGCATGTCTTCCAAATTTCTGGCATAGATTTTTCCAGGTCTTGGAAAAAAATCAAACCAAACACCCTTTGGATTGCTTTTTATCAGGTCTGCTTTCTAGAAATTGTAATCAGCAAACAGCTGGATAGATCTCATAACCGTCTTTCTAGTTTGATGGACTTGCTCATCCTACAAAATTAGTATGGGGTAATACAGCATAATTGCCTCAATATGGATCCTAGAAACACCTTTAAAAAAAATAACGTCTCCTCAATGCCTCAGAACACATACTCCACAGCAAACATTTGATAGAGAAGAATTATCAGCTGTGATATGGCACAGGTATTAAAAAAATAAAACTTTCAGTAAGGAAGATAGAGCACAAGATCCTCATAGTCATATAATGATTGGAAAGGTGCAAACTAGCCTAATTCTGGGCCAGATCAGAGGTAATAGTATTTCCAAGTTCTAATGTGCAGCAACTAAGAGTTTCCCGCCTCTTTCTTTGGTGCATCTTCTTTTGGTGCCTTTCTTTTGATTTCTTGAGGTAGAAAGCTCAAGGCTGTTTAGAAGGTCAAAAGTCAAAATGCAGGTGTGATTCTATTGTGTTCCTCCCACACCCTCTTCTCTCTATGCCTTCCTTTGATCTTTCTAGTGAATATCCCAGCTCAAAGATTCCAAGGAATTTCCCAAAGAGCAAAGATACTAACTGTTCCAAGCTGAATATGTGGCTTTCTTAGCTCAGGGTTACAGACCAAACATGAGTCAACAGGATGTGAAACCAGATGACAACTATTGTGTTTTGTTTTCAGCCTGTTGGATTGTGAGAATTCAACACAATTTTCCATATAGTTCTTAATTAAAAAAAAAATCAACAATAATTGATGTAGATTGTAGAGCAAGTTAATGGCTGTAGAATTAGAGTTGGCGCAATAATACAAGTTTGAATTACTGTCAATATATGCAGATTAAACAGAAAAGCCTCTACTGTTTTTGAAGGCTATTATTCTTTTAGCAAGACAGATGTGAGAAATTTGTGGTCTGACTTTTCTGCCATGTTTTCTGTTTCCCAACATCGCATACTGCAAAATGCTATTCTCGCCAGAAATGTGTGATAATCATCTGATAAGTGGTGTCTTATAGTCACTGGGAAGCAATTAAGGCCAGACTAAAAAGAATAAGAGAAAGTTTTAGGTGAAATCCAACAGAATCCTAGTTTGAGTAGACCAGCAGAAGTGAATGAAACCTAATTAATTCTAACAAATGTATGATTGATTTTTCAGTAAGCCTGGGTTTTACCCGCACTTTCCATTTGGTATAATCAGAAACAGGGAGCACCTGGCAGTCTGAATTAGGTATAGGCAGAGAATGGTTCTGTGGTAAATATCTGTCCATGGTTAATTTGCAGTTTACTCAACCCACTTTTTTAATTCACATAACACATTCCGCAGGAGTATCAAACTGGCGGCCTGTGTGCCAGCTGCGTCATGTGAAGGCCTCACCCATCCCAATTCCACACAGGGAAAAACATTGCAAAATGTCACATGATGGCAATTTGAGAAACCCTGGTTCTAGCCCTCTTATCAAATCTCTCCACCCCATCCCAGTTTTAATCATTACTTTTATTCAAAATTTTATTAATTATTTAATTATTTTTTTAGGAAGGCAGTGTCACACAAATGCATTTCTCACTTTTAGGAAGTTGAAGGATCACAAACTTTGAGAAGCCCAGCATTAAATTAAAATGGGGCCTGTGACTTTGTGATTCAGAGTGTTGAGTTAACACAGTGAGTGGGGCCAAAAAAGGGTTGGGGATTTGATTTTTGGAAGCAGATTTGAAAATAGGGCAAAATATTTCAGCAGCTTTTCAAAATAATTTGAATAAACTGAATGGCTGAATCAGATGTAAAGTTTTTACAGAGTATGATTAATTTGTGGGAATCTTTGGCTGAGCACTGTGTCTAGGTTTAACAGCAATGTTCAGACAAATTTAAAGGATATCCTTGAGTTGCAAAATTTAGCTTGACTGATATGCTAAAATTCTGGAGATAAAACACAAGAGATCAAATGTTTTAGCCTTGGTTTGAGACACTTTTCCTAATATCATACCCAACAGCAACTCTTTCTTAGGAAAATGGAAAACCACCACTAATATTCTCCCATCTTGGGGTAGTTTTTCATTAGATACAAAGATTTTTAGTTCATCCACGTGTGGTTGGATGGGAGATATCCAGGTTTATTTCTCACCAGGTGGCTGAGACAGAGCTAGAGGCAGGCTCTGACATTTTCAGATAATGTTGAATTACAACTCCCAGTGATATCCCAAGCAATATGATGATTTATCAGTTATAGTTATCGATTGGAGAAGAAAGTGACAGTAATGAACAGAGAAGTACCTGGTTACCAATTTTAAAATAAATAGCTCCTTCTGTTTCATACATAGATTTTCTGGTACAAGAAAAAAACTAAATCACATAGGTTGGAAAAGCCAGTTTGCTCTGTTTTGGAAACATTTACTGAATGCTTACCTTAATGCTGTGCCCATTTCTTATAGCAATTGTATTGCTTGTTATGATTCCTAGTACAGACAATAGCTAAAAGGAGTACCTGCAGATGATGGAGCTTAATGGTGCCTCTTGAACAAAATTGAGTCCTATTTCATCTTTTCCTTCATAATAGATTTTTTTTTAATTTGAAGAAAAACTATCATAAGAACATATGGGAGGAATAAAATGGAAGACAACACATGGAATCTTTGTAACATTCCTTGAATGAAACAGGGTGATTGCTTGATAAAAAAAAAACTCCATCTGAAAGTACTCTACTGTAGATGCTTACCATGCTTTCCCCATTGCAACATTTATTTAGTCAGTCAGTCAGTCAGTCAGTCAGTCAGTCAGTCAGTCAGTCAGTCAGTCAGTCAGTCAGTCAGTTATTTGGCCATCCATCTTACCATGGCATAACTCTGGGCAGCTTGCAAAACCATCTAACTCAGGAGTGTCAAACTCAATTTCATTGAGGGCCGCATTAGGGTTGTGTTTGACCTCGTGTGGCCAGGTTGGGCATGACCAGCTTGACATCATTTGCGTCCCTCCCGAGCTCCGTTTTTGCTAGCAGAGGCACCGTGGGCCGGTCCTTCGCTGTTTCCAGGGCAGCCTTGAATTTGACACTCCTGATCTAACCAATCATGAGATGAAAATGCATCTCCTGATGTTGTTCTGTCCTAGGCCTCTTAAGACATGAGAGCAGAGTTGACTGTCCGCAAAACTTTATTATATAAACCAAAAGCCTGGCTGATAGCCCAGACTCCTATCAGGATTGACACAAGGCCCGAGAATGACTCACAAATACAGGAACAGAGTTTCTCCGAAAACCATACAAATGGATGAATGAATGTTGTTCTCTGCAAACTCCCCCTCCCCTTCGCTCCTCTTTTAGGAGAGGGGAGGAGCCAACCACTGGCCACCTGTATTATGCCTTCCTCGCCTGCCCTGCTTCCTGAGCTGCTCTCTCCTCCTAGCAGCTCTGCACATGCACACATCAGGGACAGTTTCTAACTGTTCCTCTTTACTGCTCTCTGACTCAGAAGGCAACTGATGGCTGACAGGCATCCCTGGTCCCAGCTCTGTCTCTGAACACCCCTCAGAGCCTTCCCCAGACTCCAGGACAGGCTCATGTTGTTCCTCATTGTCAGAGTCTGCCAACAGCTCAGCTGATTGCTGTCAGGCCACAACAGGTGTCAGAATTTCTCCTTCTAATCCCAGAGATCCATACAACTAAACTGGCTGAGTTAAAATATCCACTTAATCTACATTTGAGAAAATTTTAAATCTGGCCCATTTTCCTGTTTTGACTTTTTCATCCAGGATATGTCACCCCTTTGATTTCAGAATCAAAACAAATGTACTTGAAATCATTGGGAAAGCTTTTGCGTTGTTTCCTTGAAGTGTAATACTTTATTACTCAGTTGCTAATCTGAATGTCATTCTGACATTTGTGTGGGATATAAATTAAGATATGTAAGTCAGTAAACATGCACTCAAACTAGAAACCGTACCTTTGGTGTTATTAATAGAATTGAATAGCAATATCAGGTTAATGCACTTAAAAGTAGCAACGTTGCCACAACTAAAATTTATGTTCTACTGGTGGTAAGGCACTATTATCAGAGTGTGCCTATATCATTAAGCAGTATGACATGTCCTGTCCTGGATTGCAGCTAGCAGGAACTATAATTAGCTGATCTGGATTTATTTTATAAATATTCAGCTTGTACATGAATTCTCATCACTGAATTCCAATATTATTCAGAAAAATTATTGGGAAGGCACCATATGGTTTTTACCTTGGGCATGAAGGCTTCCCCAGCTACAAGTAGTTCTCAACTTAACAATAGTTCATTTAGTGACCATCCAAAGTTACAACAGCACTGAAAAAAGTGACTTATGACCGTTTTCACACTTACAACCATTGCAATACTTACAACCCAGGGTCATGTGATAAAAAATTGGATCTATGGCAATTGGCTCATATTTATGATGGTTGAAAAGTCCCAGGGTCATATAATCACCTTCTGGCAAACAAAGGCAACGGGGAAGTAAGATTTACAACTGCATTACTAACTTAACAACTACAGTAATTCACTTAACAACTGTGGCAAAAAAGATTGTAAAGTGGGGCAAAACTCACATAACAACTGCCTTGCTTAGCAATAGTAATGTTTGGGCTCAATTGTGGATGTAAATCAAGGACTAACTATGTATACCCTGACCAGTCTGCCAGGTAAAATTTAAGCTAAAAAATTTAATTAAATAATTAGTGAAACATATTCCAGAGGAAAAATATGTCCTAATCTGAATGGCTTTGGGAAATCTGGCATTACACAAACTGGCTACAAGGTAGCCAAGAACACCAAGAGCAACATAAACATACATTAATTTTTAATCACACACAGATACAAATTACTGGATATCCGGTTTAGTGACTAGGACCTGCAGAATCTTTGATTGAGAATCATAATGTATCTGTGAAGAGGGACATGTGGTGGGCTGCATGTAACAACAAGAATATAGTAATAACAGGATCTGTTGCATTGAATAAATGAATACTTGGGGATGGAAGCCTTATGGAATGCCTGCAGATCTCTGCCAGTGCACTGCTAAGGCAGCCAAAAGTTGACTTTTGGCTTTTCATTGAAAAAGTGGTGTTTTCTCTCCTTTCTGCCTACAAAATACTCTTGGTGAACTATCTGGGACACATGGAGAAGAGTCTTGGGATGACACAGATTTTATGTGTAGCTTCAACTGGCCTAGCAGGTCTTCTATGGGACCACCCCCTCATGTTCATTTGCTGAATGCTGTCCCCATTATGTCCTGTTGTTTTGCCTGCGAGAAAGATCAGAACACTGGCTCTGGAGCCACGGCTGTATTTTGAATGGAAGGTTACCTACTGATATACAGATGCACAACTAACCGGCCGTTGCTCAAACATTGGCTCTCCAACATTTTAATTTTTTAAATTCTGTTTTTATTTTATTCAAAAAAAATCGAGATACAAAATACAAATCAAAACTTCAATTTTTCTCTTTCAAAAAACCAGATTTAAAAAAATATAAGAACAATGCACATTTAAAGAGTGCATTGAAAAAACTCTAACACATATACACATATTATCCCTCCTAGTTGAATACTGATTAATATATGACAATAATTAGGAGCTGTAAGAGGCAGTTGTTAAGCGAGTTTTCCCCACGTTACGATCTTTCTTGCCACAGTTGTTAAGTGAATCCCTGCAGTTGTTAAATTAATCCAGCTCCCCATTGACTTTGCTTATCAGAAGGTCACAAAAGGTGATCACATGACCCTGGGACTTTGTAAGTGTCATAAATATGAGCCAGTTGCCAACCATTTGAATTTTGATCCCGTGTCCATGGGGATGCTGCAACAATTGTGTGAAAAACAGTCATAAGTCACCTTTTTTCAGTGCTGCTGTAACTTTGAATGGTCACTAAGCAAATTGTTTTAAGTCAAGGATTACCTGTCCTAGCTTTGTTGGCAGATAGGTCCTGTTTTCCTTTCTCTGATCAAGGCCTGGAGTTAACTGCCTGCCTGCCTGTCTGTGGGGTCCCATTGGGAAGATGATGAGGCTGAGTGGGGTATGCACACAGTGAACAGGGCAGTATCACACATATGTGCTATGGTTTGGTTCTTTCTTTGGCATTTCAGTGTGTAAAGTCTAAAATAATGGGAAATTGCCTTTCTGGTTTCTGGCAATTAACAACATGAGATTTGGTGAGATAGACAAAGGGGCCCCCAAAGATTGCAAAAAAAGGGAGTTTACAAAGGACCCCTGCTTTCTCTGTTGGATCATGTGGTTAGGAGAGAATATTCCTACTTACTGTTTTCCATTCTATCTAGCTTGTGAACATTGGTATTTCCCATTAGATAATATTTTAGGTTTTGTTTTAAAGTACTTTCCAGATAATATTTTCATAGCGCTATAAGAACTCCAACTCTAGTGTATGATTTTGATACCTACCGCCGTGAACAAAATCCCAGAGTTCCTCTCTGTAATTCTTGTGTGATATTTTGGCCAAAACAGGCATCCTAGTTTACTGGTTTGGTCCAGAAATACCAGGAAACTTTTTTGATCCAAAAGAGGCAGTGTGTGTGTGTGTGTGTGTATTTAAACTAACCATAGTTCCTAGTGACATCTAAGTTTAAAATGTTATGGTTTCTTTAAAATACAGTTTCAAAACAAATCTGAATTTGAAACCACATTTGGCATTTAATTAGTTTTCACAATCTTGTTTAAAATTCCTATCTTATGGAAAAAACCTGGGCATCTAAAAACCAAAAGCCACAGCTTCCAATTTGTTCTTCACTGTTGCACATCAGCAAGGGAGGTAGTTTACTATAGTATGAACATGATGCACAATTCATACTTACAACAGGAAATCATAATGCATTTTGGCAACTTATCGTGCTTCCATGTATGTAGAAATGTCCTAGAGCGGTGTCAAACTCAAGGCCCGCAGGCCGTATCCAGCCTGCAGGGTAATTAGATCTGGCTCGTGGGGTGACCCTGGAAACAGCGAAGGACTGGCCCGCGGTGCCTCTGCCAGTGAAAATTGAGCTCTGTTTGGCTGCAGGAGGCTGCAGGAGGCCGTCGCAGTTGAAAACGGAGCTCAGTAGCCCATTTTTGCTGGCAGAGCGCTCGGGCCTCCATAGGTGCCCCCGACATAAATGATGTCGAGCTGGCCATGCTCACCTTGGCCATGCCTGCTCCGGCCCCCTGAGGTCAACACAACCCTGATGTGGCCCTCAATGAAATTGAGTTTGGCACCCCTGTCCTAAAATATCAGTTAATATCATTATACGTAACATATAAGTTGGGAAACCCAGTTTTGACAAAAAAAATGCAACCTCATTTTCTGGGTCAGTACATTTCTTCTCCGAAGGACTCTTGCTGAACCAAGAAGTTGAATGTTGGTTGGTAATCAGACTGCGAATTGCTTGTGTCTGCTACAACTTTCATCCCCATAGACTTCCTTTTTGAAAGGAATTCAGGTTCCAACCATTTTATCTGCACAGATGCAGGCAAATATATTCTTGATTCTCTGAGCTCCAGGCAGCAACAGAGGAGAAATTCATGCCCTTTGGGCACAGCTGAACCTTCCCCCCCCCCTTCAAATACTCAAGGCTCTTGCAGTACCTTTCTTAATGTTTGTTTCTCCTTTTAGAAACAAAGACAGCTTTCCCTTACTTGATACTTTGCCAGGAAGTCACCGTAAAGGGATCGACTTCCTAAAAAACAAAACAAAAAAAAAACAATAACTCTGAGATTTTGGGAGTATGGGAGAAGAATATTTCTATAGAATCCTGAGCTGACAACAGCAACTAACTCAGCAAATTAAACTGCTCTGCCAAAATTGTGGCATGGATTTTGTATGAGTAAGCCTAACACTAAAATGACAAAAAAGGTCATATTCCAGGAGAGTCTGTAGTCAGGCCAGCTTTATTGATCTTGTCTGTGGTAAAAGCAAATGGACTTTGTTCCACTCCCCTCTCCTGCAGAGTCCTGTCTCCTCTTGCTGGTGGTCTTGAGTCTGGGATGGATTCACTGTCTCCTCTTTTGGTTGTCTCAGAGTCCAGGAATGTCTTTAGGACACGGCAGAACCCACAAGCTGAAACCAAATAACAAAAGTGAAAGTGACCTTGTTAGAAAGCGAGCTAGCATTAACACTGTAGGCTTTCAAAGAGCAACATAAGATGGCTTTCCCAAACCTGGTGCCTTCCAAGCTAGTAGATCGTATTTGCTGCCATCTTCTGTTAGTCTACTGGCTTCCTGGATGGAAAAGATGGGAGTTGCAATCCTAAATGCCAGGAGGGCACCTGGATGATCAAAAGTGGGATGGGGCTCCTTAAAAAAGGAGCAAACGTTGCCAGGTAGATCCTCATAACACAAGATGTTATACATAAGGTTAAGAAATATGAAGTATAAATAAACAAACATGTTTTTTTCTATATGTGACCACTAAATGGTCAGCAATAAGGAGCACTCCTACAGGAGTATTCTGCATCACTTAAAAAGAAAATTAGACTTCTGTGTTCCTATGACATCAATGGTATTGAATAGCTGAGATGGTTTATTTCCAGCTCTGGGTACATAATAAAAACTGCAGCAAAGCTAGGTTTGTTTGTTTATTTGCTTGAGATACTCACGTCAAAAATGTGTGAAATGGGACCAGAGGATAAGACAACGATTTTTGTTCTTGGTTCTCAATATTGCAAGTGAGCAGAAGTGAAAGAAATCATGGTTATTCTTCGAACTTCTGCAGATTAAGGGAGGGAAGAGAAACAATGCTGGTGTACAAGTGCCCAAACTAATGTCTATGGAGATTCTCAGTCAACCAGGTCATGATTGTCCCAAAGGTGCTTTTTCGAAAGTCAACTGGACTTGCTTTGTTTTGTTTTTTTCTCTTGATGTTATTTTGCTTCTCGTCCAAGAAGCATCCTCAGCTCTGACTCTGAACTATGGGGAATGGAAGATTTATATTCCTTGCAGTCATCTGGTTGTTAGCACTTTGAAGATTGGTCATTAGCTGTCTGTCGGAGAGTTCTTGAGGCTCCCTTGTGTGCCCTCGGGGGTCATCTGAATCAGAGTGCAAATGGGTGTGGAACCTTCTTGGAACTGCTGAAAGGACTGTGTTGTAAACAGGAGATAGGTCGTATCCCCCCCCCACCCGTTGAGAGAGGGCTGGTCAGTTTTAACATCACTGGCCAGTTTTAATCCACTTTCAAACTGTTGGTCCTCTCTGTCCAGAATGTGGACTTTGAAGATGGGGGTGGGAGGAATTCAATGACTTTCAGAGAGCTAACAACCAGACAACTGCAAGGAATATAAATCCTTCCATTCCCCACCATTCAGTCAGAACTGAAGGTGCTTCTTGGATGAGAAGCGAAACATCTTCAAGAGAAAAAAACAGTTTTGCCTTTTGAAAAAGAATCTTTGGGATGCCCAAACTAACGCATCATAGAATCTGGAAGGGAGGGACCCTGGAAGCAGAGGTGAAATTCAGCAGGTTCTAGCAGGTTCACTAGAACCGGTAGCAAATTTTCTAAGCAGTTTGGAGAACCGGTTGTTAAAAGACATCTCCTTTTGTTTTTTCCAGCTTTACAGAGTTAATCATGTAAAGGAAGGCAGGAAAAAAAACATTCTGGTTGTTGTTTCTAACCTAATCTTTATTGCCCTGCTGACAGAAACTGCCCACCTAGTCACATGACCCCCCCAGCCACGCCCACCAAGCCACG
>JAEANM010007602.1:3308-17608 GCA_017656035.1 Myanophis thanlyinensis | reverse complement strand
ATTTTAACTGTCTAATTATAATTCTTAATCAGCCTTTATCTAATTAATTTTAACTAGATTTTAATTGTTATATTTGTGTCTTTTATCTGGCTGTACACCGCCCCTAGTCCCTTGAGAGGGGGCGGTATATAAATTTTGTTAAATAAATAATTTTGAAATAATGGTTTGTTGTGGACACTTATCTTCATGCTTGATAATTTATTACATTGCAATATATAATTATATGTGAAATAGCAAATTAATCCAGTACATTTAATATTACGTATGACCTATTTTGAACTTTTTTTTAAAAAAACTGCAATTTAAACAAAAATCTGATGCAACACATAATTATGGCATGTAATTTATGAATGCTGAATTTCAATGTGAACACATTTGCGCGCATGCACGCATGCACACCCACCCACGTACACACCGAAGTGTCAACCCTCGTTCCCACCAATGCTCTATAGTGCATATATGTTGTTCTTCTACCAGTTGCTATTTTAAGAAACAATTCATATACTGCTCTCACTTCTTTAGAATGATACTTTTTTGCTTTGTGGTCTAATTCATTTCTTAATTTGGCTTGATTTCTAGAAAAATAGATCAAGCCAAACTGAGATGGATTATTATTTGAACAGACTATGTTTCCATTCAATTTTTTAAGATACTTATTACAATCTTTGGCAAATAAAAATGCCAACTTTCAGTGACTTTTGGGCCATGCAGATTAAGTATATTTCCTCAACATTGTTAACTTTCATAAAAAAAGAAAAGAAAATGAAAAATAGAGATCTAGAAATATTTTAGAAATTGTGATTGGCATTTAGAAAGTTATTTGTAATTCTATAATTAATTTGCAAAACCAGGGCTCCTGTATTGGCAGCCGATTCTCCCTCTGCTCTTTTCAGAATCTTGGGTGAAACCATTGCCTGCAACTAGCCAGATCCTTTTGAACCGTCCAAGGTTTGGGGTCTTGGATGGAGTTTGTCTCTCTGGGTTTTCACACTCCAAATAGGAACTCACACTTGCCATGCACACTTCTCTTCCCTCTTTTCTGTAGCCTTTTCGCTCCAACTTCTTCTTCCACTGAAGCAATAAACCAATTTTGGGTTACTCCAGCAGCTTATCCTGCAGTTACTGAGGTGGTAGGTGTTCCCCCAAAGAATAGTTTTTAACACTTATATACCAATGGGATTGCTCATTCAAAATCTCCCATCCCCATCTATCTCCTGGCTATTCTTCAAAAACACATCTAAGCTGAAGAAAGGGGGGGGGGGCTCTCTATTTTTTCCTTCACTCCATGTCTGGCTCACACCAGCAAAACCTCAGTCACAACAGGCCTTAACATCTATATGCCTAAATAGACCTAATCTCTTTTATGATTCCTATGCCTTTACAATTATATAATATTCTGTGGGAAACTATGTTTACTAATTTCTTCCTGTGACACAAATCTAATGTATCATAATTATATGTACTTTGAGCCAAATTAAAAATAGATATTCTTTATTGGTCAGAAATATATTACTATGAACAATTTAGCATCCCACCTTTGAAGATTGTACAGTATATCTTATAGTGTCTGAATTGAGGATGTGGCAACTCACAATCTACTGGTATTCCAGACAGTAATAATTCTCATAACAGTATAAACAATAAATATATATCTGTTCCATTATGATGTTGTAGTATTATTTATGCCTGTATAAGTTAAAAAGTTTCATTAAGTTTCAATCATTAACATAGATATTGTAGCTACTGAGCATTTTCTTTAAAGCTGTTTCAAAATGTCACCAAATTTAGAATAAGGTATAAAATTTTGTATAAACTTTAATTCTATTGTAGTGGACTAAAGTAATAAAGTAACAGTAATGAGCAAAGGTGGCTGTAATCTAAAATGAGACTGACTTAAAACTTGAATTTTTCTGAAAAAAAAATGAATTTACGTAGTCTATTTTGTGTTGCTAGCAATGGAACTACAGAGCACAGAAATAATCTTTAAAATATTTCACTTTGAGTAATGGATGGGTTCGACATTCTAATGTTGAAATATAATCCTTTTTATCATTCAAAATTTTATTAATTTTTTACAAAGCATAAAATACAAAAATATAAAAAGAGATGAAGGTAAAAGAGGTAAGGAAAAGAGAAAGAAAAAAGTGTATGGTAGAGTCTTTACAGTCTTGTGGGAAGATCTCCATTAAGGAAAGAGCAAGAACCATCTGTTTACAATTACAGATTTAAAAGAGAACATTTAACATTGTGAATCCAACTCCCTTGTCACTAACAACATCAAAGCAAACATTCCCAATAGATCACCGCCTAAGCTTTGCTTGAACAGATCCAGGAAACAGAATCCACAACAACTTGATTAATTGGATCTATTGTTAAACTGCTCTAATTGTTAAGAAATGGTGTCCTAATAATCCATCTGCCTTCCTATAATTTCCATCCATTACTCTGTGTTTGGAACTCTTATGTAATAGTAAACAGGCTTTGATCTATAGTGTCACTTTCTTTCAGATAGTTGAAAAACAAGATATCCTGAAAAACATCGCGAATATTACATATATCTGTCAATTAAAAGAGATTATCCCTCTTATATTTTGCATTGTGGCTCATAGTGATGTGTGCACTTTATTTATACTCATGCATAAATGCATACCAAAGTGTCATATCATTTTGATAACAATACAGAGGAGCTGTTTTCATCACACTATTATTGTAGGAAAAGGAATGGCAGAACCTCGGGGCAGATTCAAGAGGAATCAGCCTAGCAACTCTACATAGCTACAAACAGACTAAATTCTGAATCTTTTGAATTCTGTTAAGCCTTATCCCAGCAATGTGAAGATCATATTACAAGGATTGATCATAAAGTTACTATTTTATCACTGTTGTAACTGAATAGTTGCTATATGAGACAGTTGCTAAATATGGACTACCTGTAACTATAGCTCTTATACTTACATTTACATAAGACTCTTACATTTACATAAGACTGTAGTTCTGTATTCACTCTTAGGAATATTTGTCAAATAGGACCAAAAATCATGTTAAAGATCATGTAGAATGGATACTCCTCTTTTGTGGACTCTTTTATTTCAGAGCATGTTGAATTTTTATGCCAAAGCTTTGGTTGACTGGAATGTTACACATAACTCAACATTTTGTATAGAAAAACAGAATATAACATATACATTCATAGATGAGCAAGACAAACATTGTCCATATTAAAAATCTGTATTTTAGAAGATGAAATGCAATAAGAATTGTGAACCCATTATATATTTGGTATCTTAATAATTAATAATTGC
Source organism: Myanophis thanlyinensis (assembly GCA_017656035.1). Lineage (NCBI taxonomy): Eukaryota > Metazoa > Chordata > Lepidosauria > Squamata > Homalopsidae > Myanophis > Myanophis thanlyinensis. Next base: position 14,306 of record JAEANM010007602.1, on the reverse strand, counting down.
TTATATAATCCCATATAATATGCATAGCAATGCCATGGCAAGCTTTATAAGCAATTACACTTTTATGGAAAATTACTGAATGGTAAGTATTTTTATTCTTATCAAAGCACTGAAACCAGGCCTCTTGCAGTATAAAGGAAAATATTGCCATTCATAAATTACTGTTACTGCAAAGACTGAAATATATTAACCATTCAATAACTGAACAGGACACAAGGGAAGTCATAAGACAACTAATATATAGATGTTGACAAACCTATTTTTAAAAAGCATTGTTGCAGTTTTGGGACATCTCATAATGCTGATTATTTAAACATTGTCCACCAATAGGCATTAATAAAAGATCAATGATACGCCTATTTGAGGTTATGCCCATACATTCAGTGATGAAACAGTAATTTCATAGAATTGGTTTTGTTACAACTTCTTTTCATTTGAAAACACGACAAATGATAGCATGTACAGATATATAAAATTACAATCATGAATGTAAACAGACCAGCTGTTTCTGCTTTTAGAAAGCCCTGCTATCCTTCTATAGGACTATACTTTTAAACAGTATTCTGCAGAAACCTATGTGGCAAACAATTTTTTTAAAAAAAACCTTTGGATAATATGTAAACAGGAAATAAATTCATAAATAATGCAATCAAAATTAATTCATGCCCTATACTAAAGCATAGGTTAGAATAGTCTTGCACAAATTCCAGATATTGATGTAAACAAAGAATGTGGTAAATCATGTATATACTGTCCATAACTGACTCCCAAAATGTCTCATATTCAAATAGGAAAAAGTAAGAGGTACTTCTATACCAAGACTAAGCAGGTCAGGTGTCATCTTAGGGCAAGATACTAATTTATGAGTACATGACAGTACCTTTAGCTATGTAATTACTATGTGAAATCTCATTAGAGGTACCGCAACATAATGATGATGCTTCCAGAAGCCATATTTAAATTGAAGCATGGAGAGATTACAGTCTAAACCTTGCATTTAACAGAGTAACTGGCTAAATGGAATGGAGTCAAGACCAAGATTTTGTTCCCTATACAACTGCTGCTGACAGAGAAAATAATTGGCATAGAGTGAGAATAAGTTTTTAACTTAGTAGTGAGCATGGATGAAATAGAAATAAAATATTTTGCTATGAAACCATTACCTCTGCTACATTAGCATTAAAAAGTTTTCTTTTTAATTTGTTTTAATGGCCCTGACTGTTGTCAAGTTAGAATAAATCTTCAGTGAAGCTGATCTGTGAACTGAAACCAAATTTAACTTTTAACTATACAATTGTACAATATTATATAGATGCTATCAGTGCTTACATGACTCAAAATATATGACACATTAGCTTTAGAGTATTAGTTTCTACAGCAGGTTGTTCAATTTTCTTTGCATTTTCCAAGTCCAAGAATCTAAACAGTTTTCATTTGTAAGTCAAACAAATTGCACAAATACCAAAAATAAAGTATAAGTTGTTAAATTCTAGTTTAGGGATCAGTATTCAGAAAAGTAGCCATTAACCAGAGCCAAGTTAATATTTCTTGGTAATGAAAAAAGGCGTACTGTAAACTTTTAAAAGGCCTATTGTAAATCTATCCCCAAATGACAGCCTTTTAAAAATCTTTGTCTTTTCTTCCTTTCTAGCTGTGTCTGCAATACAATACTACTATGCTAGGCTGTTCTGGTTTTGCATTGTGCGCATATTGTAGACAACGATGATGGAAATATTTTGTGCAGTTTTTACATTTAAGATATCAGTACCTTAAAATTACAAGTGTAAACTTTGTTGCTTTTTTATATTTTAGAAAGGAAGTCACCTTTAACCTGAAAATAACTTATGCATTCCAGAAGTTATTTTATATACAATGAAACACATTTTGTGTGGCAAACGTGATTTCAAAAACTGCCTTTTTTTGTAAGGATTTGTTCGTTATAGAAGAGGCAATAAAATGTTCCTTCAAGTTTTGACTGAAGTGCTTAATTCCTTTTCAGAAAGCATTTCACTACTAACATCACACTATTATTTAAATCCTTTTTGTCTTCTAATGGTACAGTCAAATATCAGGAACTGAAGAGCAAGTGGCATCTGTAGAGAAAGAAAATACTATTTCAGTCAAATTTTAAGCTGAGTTCATGCCTCATTCTGAGTTGAAAATAATTTGTACAAATGAGTTCAAAAATTTTCTATAACACCCAGTCCATTTGAAATTTGCATTATACTATAACTATCTGGGTTTAAATCCAGAATTGATGCTTTGTACACCATTAAAATACATGCTTATGTATTGTGAACAAAACTAAATCAGAACAGCTTAAGACTTAAAACTAAGCTCCTTGCCAAACTTGACTTGATCAAGAGTTTACTTATATTTTTCAATTATTTAAATGTGTACTTATCCACTTCTTTGAATCATTCTTAAAACTAAAACCTCTGGATTTTACATCACATATCAATTTAAAAATTGATAATCCGCTAAAGTTAAATGATAGCTATGCATCACTTTACATAATTGGCTTCATGTATGGCTTTTAATCTGAACTTGTAATATTTAATGGAATCCGAAGAAAAGAAATGGGCTGGAAGCAAATTGAACAGTTCTGGCAAATGATAGGTAGTAAGAAAGTCAAGATATAAGCCACAATATCACACAAAATACTTTGAACTATAGTCAGTTAAATCAAATGTTGCAAGATATGGGGGAACACTATATCTGGAGCATTCAAAACAAGTAAAAGACCCTGAAAATGTGCTGAGCTTCATATTAAACATGATTATTATATAGTATTTTAAAGGGCATCTGTTTTTTCAGTTTCTTTAAGTCACTTGTGCAAGTAAAAAAATGTGTAATTTAGAAGAATTTCTTGTATGTAAAGTATTTCACTTCCATAGGTCAAACTACGGTATTTTTTCCATTTTTGTATTAAGTGATTAAGCACAATTGTAAACACAGATAATCCTTGTTTAGTCCTTATTTAACAAACATTTGTTCAGTGATTGTTTGAAATTACGATGCTCCTGAACAGAATCTTACAACCAGTGCAGTTACAGCTGTTATAGTGTGTGGTCATGATTGCAATCTAGGTGCTGGCAAACCTGTTCACACTTACGACGGATTGTCAAGTCCCTCCTGCAATCATGATCACCATTTGCAATCTTTCCTTATGTCTTCCCTATAAAGTCAATGGGAAGACAGCAGGGAGGTCCCAAGGACTCTCTCTGGTTTCTGGGGAAGGGGGAGCTGGAAATGGTCTATCCCAAAATCCATGGGATGTTTGCTGCCAGACCCCAGAAACAAAAGGCAATAGGGGTTGTCTGCAAATGCCTCATGCTGCAAACAGTTCAGGACAAAATCCTGTTTGGATTTAACGGTGGACCATTTTCAGCCAGTCTTTGAGGAGAAGAGAACTTTTTTTTCTCTGTAGGACATTGCAGCATGATACGTCTTCTGATCTTGTCTGCAAATACTAATGCCAACATTCTGCTGGGATTTTTGGATGGACCTTTTTTCAACCAGCCTCTTTTGAGAGCAAGGCAGAATTCCTCCAGCAGGCAGTTCTTTGAGATTTGCCTATTGGAAGGGATGCAAGCACATGTAGAGCACTCTTTGCTCTGTCCACTTAATGTTCAGTAGATAGCTTAATGACTACAACCAGGACTGTCAGGATTGCAATTGTTAAATAAATGAGTTGGGATGTTTTGCTTAATGACTGTTTCACTTAATGATTGTGGCTGTAAGTCGAGAATTACCTGTACTTATATGTCATCAGTTAAAGTCAAAAGGCATTGCCTACTAATGAAACATTTTTTATCTTTTTAATTCAATACTGATTAACAATTTTAAAAGGCTAAAACAGAAAACCAGGTTTGTAAAGATTTCAATTAGATTAAAATTATATAAATTCTATTGTTAAAAGTATGACCAATAGAAAACTTACTGATATGAGAATATGTAAACTTTTTCAAGTATTATTTACCTGAGGGGCTTCTCTCAACACATCTCCGCCCTTCAAAGTCTTCAAATGATGTTGGTTGGATTTTAGCAGGGGTATATGTATTTAAAGAACTCTTTCTTTCTGTCATGGATTCAATAAATGACGGAGAACCTAAAAGATTAATGGGGGCAGGATAAGAAGTTCTGTAACAAAATCACATTATTTTTTTGAGCACTGCTACTAAGAAGAAGAAATTTCCTAACCGTGGGAACAATCAATCAGTAGAATGGCTTGCCTTCAGAGGTCATGGATGCCTCATCACTTGAGGCTTTCAAGAAGAGCTTGGACAGCTATTTGGCTGAAATGGTACAGACTCTCCTCCTTGAGCAGGAGGTCAGACTAGATGACCTCCAAGATCCCTTCCAACTTTGTTATTTTATGTGTGAATTTTTAGGGAAAAAGAAATTACTCAACCTGACTTTGGGATGTCTCTTCTCTTTCAGTCCCTTAGATCATGAACCACACCATTGAAATATTGGACAGATCATCTTTGGAACAATAGTGGAAGTACACTTTCTGGAATTTTCAGTCATCAGTATGAGCAGCTGGATATTGTTCATGGTTGTATATTTGGGTGTAGGCTTATTCTTTTTTTAAATTCATTAGATATATCTCTTGTTCTTTCAGCAGTTTCAGGTGCTATACATGATATATTATCTTCTAGTGAGTTTCCATGGAATTGAATCTGGGTTTTCCACTTGTAGTTCATACCTTATACTCCGTATATAGGTAGTTCTTGACTTATGACCATTCATTCAGTGACTGTTCAAAATTACAACCAAATGAACTTACAACCCATGCCTGAAATTATGGCTGCTACAAGGCCTCTGCAGTTATGAATAAAATTTGAGCACTTGGCAATCCACAGACAACAGTGAAGCTTTCAGCACTCCACACCTATCTCCCACTCATCCTGTACTGCAGGCCATGCACTTGCTTCCCATCCTGCTAAGTTCCACACTTTCCACCCCACTTCCCATCATGGATTGATCACTCACTTTTTTTATAGATCTCTGGCAAGCAGCTGCTCTTCCATGGGACCTTTCTATACAGTGGAGAAAGGTCCTGGAAGTGGGTGCCATTTTGGAACAGCCACAATTCATTGCAGCCACTGTCAAATGGCACCCACTTCCAGGCTGATGCCACATGGCCTCCACTGTGTAAGGAGGCCATGTGGGAAAACAGCTGCTTACTGAAGATCTATCAAAAGATAAATGACTAATCTGTGATGCAGATGAGGAGATAGACTGTGAATCCCAGCAGGTCGAGAAGCAGCACCAAGGCCTGCAGGGACTCAGTGAAGTGAGAAAGCAAGTCCAAGGCCTGTTAAGAACTTATTGTGGTGGGAAGCAGAGCATGGGGTGCTGCAGGAAGTGGTGAAGGTCTAAGACAGACCACATAAGAGCTGTGAAGATGCTGTGACTGGGGGAACAGGGTTTGGGCTCATTAAGCAAGATGATCACATAGGTGTCTCACTTGACAACCATCACAATTTGAAACTGTAATAGGTAGGTTCCATTAGGGTCATAAGTCAAGAACTACCTGTATTACAATATCACCTAAGTTAGTACATGGAAAACTCTGTAAATTTTGTTGGGCCTTCAGAGGTAGATGAAGCTGATTTAAAAAGTAATCTTGAACAAGAGAATAGTGAGAGGTGCTATAATAAAAACAACTTAACTTTAGGGATCTTCAATATTTGTACAGTTGGAAATAATCTTTGTTATTATATATTATATTCTAAACATGTAAAGCTAGCAATTGTATAGTATTGTTGCTAAGCAAGATTCATCTGACTGAATCTATCAAAATGCTAAAGCAAAGGAGAATAAGAAATACATATTTGTTTGGAAAATGTCTGTCATCCACTAAAAGCCTGGCCATCAAAACCTGAGATTTTCAACAGGCCTTATGATGGAATATGTATTCCACATTGTTTGGAATCAATATTTTTAATCCTATACAAACAAACAAGCAAATTAATACAATTGTAAGGTAGCCCCTTCAGTAATTGGAATTTCATGACCATTTATCTTAGACACTGCTTTGTACTGTATCTATGTCTTAGATTCTGTTCTTCTAAATCTTAGATATATAAAGAGATATGTAAGCAACTCAAAGTGCTAATTATGATAGTTTAATGTTTTGCAGCTTGAAAAATAGAACATATAGTAAATAATTACGAAATGAAGCTGTAGATGTATTTGGAAAATTTTCACACGAGGTTGAGGCTGTAATTGAGGCAAGAAATTCATCCACTTGCTTTAAAGACAAGGAGTTATGGAGAGTTTCTAGAGGACAAATTGAAGGCACCATGGAATATAATTCAAAGCCTAAAAAAGAAAAAAAAAATCCACAGATTTTTACTATAAAAGCCCAGAAGCACTGAATTCTTTTTGGGATAGTAAAGTGATCTACAGAACTATAAAGCTACAATAAGGGAAAAAAACAACCACCCTAGGCTATGTGTAATGAAATACTTTTCAACACAGCAAACTTCTGATTTTGACAAATCTTTGTTCTCATCAAAAGTAGTTCCTAAATTTTGCCTGATTCTACAATATAAATTTTCAGACATACCGTATGTCAAACATGAGAATAAAGAATGGCCAAAAATCACTCTCACTCAAATATATAAATACATATAAATTCATAATTCATTGAATATAAATACACTGACCACTTCACAAACTAAAGTAATACTTAGACCAAAGGATTCAGAAGTTATTTCACATGAAGCTCATAATTCTATACAAATTTAATAGAACATGCACATTTAAATTAGGTAGCAATTTAACCATCACTTACACAGCTGTAGTTACAGTCACATATGTATGCATTTTAGCAGAAGCCCTATTTAAGAATTAGTTAATGTTGCAATATATCCTAAGACTATTTCTATAACCAATGAAACTGTTTCCCACCCAAATAGGAAAATAATTTGGAAGATTTTAAATTATAACAATTATGAGTTAAAATTTAGGAAAGCTCCTTTCATAAAACATCAACATGCAAGATTGAACAGGTATTAAATAATACCTGCCTCATTAATTATATAAAATTATTTTAGTCAAACTAAAGATATTCTAGTATTTAATGAGTAAGAAAACTTAACTGAGCAATAAATATTTGATTGTGTGGGTATGTATACTATATATGTAGACATATATGAGAGATTTGAAGGAGTTTCATGAACTGATTGTGACAGTGCCCCACAAAATGCTGTCCATATATTATATTGTTTAAAGAACGAAACTGTATTTCATTCAATTTAGATTGCCAAATTATTTTCAAGGCATTTGTTTCGAAAACAGGATTGTAACTGAAGTAGTTGTTCAAGGACACATTTAAAATGTAATATTAATGTTAACTCACAATCTCTCAATGATTTCAATGTCACTTTTACCTTATTTTTTTTTAAACCTATAATATTTCATATGTAAAGTAATATTTATTAAAGATATTTGGGCATTTGGTTTAATCATAGCAATTAAATTTCTATATATAATTCAAATTAATTGTATTTAATCCTTGGTAAAATAAACTATAACAGTATACATGCAGGCAAGCGCAAACCCTTTCTTTGCATTACAGTAAATTCCACAAGAACTGCAGCTTTTCTTTACCAGACAAAAATCTATAAGCACAAGAAATTCCAGGATTACAAGAAGGAATTTTATAACAAACTATTTTTTGTCTTAAAGAGCTCATGCCTATTCAAATGCTTAGATATCAGTACCTTGGGGAAAAATGTATCAGAAAATTGTATTATAATTAGTATCTCTCCTTGGCTATACAGTGGGAACTAACTAGTCACACATATACTTAACCTTTAGCAGTTCTATTATATAATTATCAAATGTTTTTAGATATTCCCTAAGAGGCTGTTTCTGTGAAAAGAAAAAAGAAAACTTCCTTCTTAAGTTAATGTCTTTAAAACAAGCCCAGCTTTAATTAAACAATAGTTCTAGAGTAATTTTTATTGTAATACATATCTATATCTCAACATGGAAGACAATGAAAGGGTTAGCGCAGCAACAAAAAGCCACCCTGCCATCTTACATTTGAAAGCTATAAAGACATACCACTGGAGCCTAGAAATTCCTCAGAGGAAACCGACCAGCACCTATAGAGGTCTGGATGTTCTGCATAGAGGCCCAGAAAATAAGGTAAAAGCACTGTCAGTAGTTACTGATTTCACCATATTTCTTGTACTCAAGATGAGAAAAGGGGAAAGACTGAAAAAAGGTTAGGGTTACCAAAGTCAAGAGAGAGACAGAAAGAGAAAGAGAGAGTCTCCAGTGAAAAGATGAGAAAAAGATAATAAACCACACCTCTGTCCCTAAGAGTCACTACCAATGTATCGGAGAGTATCTTTAAGGTTCAAATAAATACCTAAAGCATGCAATAAATTGTTAAAGATACTAAGAAACATATTAACTAGATCAGAGAAAGATCTGTAATGTAGTGTGCATAATATACAAAGTATATTAATAACATAATTTAGATGAAATGTATTTAGCTATTAAACAGAATTTTTTTCATTATGTAAATATGTAATAGTTAACATAAAATCCAACTTCGTGGCTTTGCATTACTACACTAAGCTTCTTTCTCTTTTTAATTGGTTTAATTTTAAGAGTTCAAACATGTTTTAAATTTCCAAATTCATACTGTATTTATAATATATAGAAACTGCCTTTATAAATATTTTTCATAATTAAAGTAGACCTGTTATAGATAGTCCTTGCTTTCTGACTGTTGTTTAACAACCATTCGAAGCTTTGATGGACTCAAAAAGTTACAACTGCCCTCAAGTTTCTAGTGCTACACCATCCTATGGTCACATGATCACAAATCAAGTGCTTGATATTTTACAAAACATGTGATTTGCTTACGTAACCACCATTTAATTTGTTTAACAACCACAGTGACTCACTTAACAATCATTGTAAAAACAGTCATAAAATCAAGTCCAGTCACAATGAATTATGACCAAAATTCCGAGCTGAACTGTGATAATAAGTCAAGTACTTCTTGCCTTTTTAAAAGATGTTCCTAATAATCAAATTTATCAAAGAGTTAACTATAATTTCTGTAACTTCAGTAAGAGCTCACATTTCTTTTTACTTATTGACGTTTCTTAATAATACTGGAAAATTTTGAATTAAAGATTGAGGGCAGCATTATTATTGTGGAGCAATTAGTTGTTTCTGTAATAAAAGGATTGACTCTGGCAAAGTTTGTGCAAAATATTTCATATGGGAACAGAAAAAGAGTGTTTTTCCACAACATCTAATTTTAGCAACAAACCAGTTTTGAATTTGTTCAGTCTTCAAGGGAATGCAGCTATATATTGATTAATATATATTGATTAAATGAAACCAGGTTCTATCATAATGAGAAAAAGATTGAATTAAGGGAAACAACTTATGTTATTGTTAGCATAATGTACTGTTTTAACTTTTATTTTAATGCAATGCAGTTTCAAGAAAGATGATTGATAGATTTCATTTTAAATGATAATTTAAATTAACAGAGTGCTCTTATCAACAGTGGTTAATGAAATTAAATAAACAGTACCCCAAGTTTAAAGGCAGTGTAGCTTGGGGTGCTGGAGACAAAAAGAAGTTGAAATGCCTTTTGTTTTTTGCCTTCTGGAATTCCCAACACCATTTGATGGTTGCTATTGGAAACAAAATGCTTAAGAAAATGCACTTTGACCTGATTTAGCAAGACATTTTTTTATGCTGCGGTACAAAGATTCAGGATGAAAATATCTAATGCAGCAAGAAGGCAAAGAATATTATGAAGAGAGTCCAAAGAGCTTTATGATAAGAATTAAAAAAAAACATGTATTAAGATGTATTCATTGTGTCAATCATTTGGATGAATGTGTATAATTAGATTTGATTTTTTTTTTCATATTATTTCCCCAAAAGATTTGATGTGTGAATTAAAAAAATGAAATTAATATATGAAAAGGGATTAATCAACTGCCATACCTAATAATTGGACAAATGCCTATGTGCTTAAGATGGAATGTAGAAAGATAGTGGGATAATATTATCCATCCCATTTTTGAGGGGGATGAAGCAAGGGAATATTTCTTTTTTAAATAAAAGCAAAACATACCATTGGTTGGGTGTCGAGCAAATGTGATAGAAAACCTTTTAACAGCAGAACCACGTGTGGTGTCTGAGAAAGAGAAAAACAGGCACCTGAAATTCAAACCAGCTACCAGAAGAGGGACATTTCAAGAAAAGACAGGAAGGTGGGAAGAAGGGAAATCAAAGAAAAAGGTTAGAATTAAGTGGCATGCAAAAGGTATTGGAAAAAGTGTACAGGCCCAATAGATTTTAAAATAACCTTTGCCCGATATTAATTAGGATTTTAATGAAGTGCATGGACTTAAAGGAGTAACTGCAAATTTGATGCACAAAATGATGCATGATTGACATTTAATGTTCAGGTAGTGACAGCAGAAAAAAAGGTGTATGTGCTTTTTTATTTTCAAACATGTTAAAAAATATTTCAATACCATTCAAAATTTGTGCTGTCATTTCCATTAACTGTCCACAATCTAAACTATAATTTAAAAATATCTATATTTTTTATTTTTAGATTCCTGACCAATTTCAAGAATTTCCAAAATATATTTTTCAAAACACTTTTGAAGTGATACTTCAAAACGTTAATATTTTGTACAGATTGTATTTCTTAAAGCTTTTATTCAGATGATATATTACAGAAGAACTGAAGAAACATTAACCTCAACCTAATGCTGAAAAGATAGGCAGTAAGATTCACTGTATATAATAGTGACAAATAATTACCTAGCCTTCTTCTCAGTCAAAAGATTTAGGCCTTTTTAAAAAAGTGTTCCTCAGTGTGCAATATAGTGGGCATGTGTAAATGTAAATGCATGTGCGAAAGTGTGCACATACCATCTATGCAGCCAGAAGAAGTCAGCTTTTTACGATGAGTACGAGCATAAT
>JAEANM010007601.1:0-17608 GCA_017656035.1 Myanophis thanlyinensis | reverse complement strand
TGGAGAACTACAATGCTGATAAGAAATCCAGTCTGACACCCCTGATCTAATCCTAAAATTTGTGTGAAATGAGGATGTATGAGAATAAGATCCATTTCTCAACAGCTTTAACTGCTTCACAGCAGGAATTAATAAACATGTATGCCAGATTCTCCTGAAAAAAAAATTAGGGTTACTTGCATATTAAAAAGTTTATGAATTGCCCAATTCAGGATTCCAATTAAACACTGGAAGATATACTATATGATGTATGGTAGCTTCTTGCCCATTTACAACAATAGAGGACTAACATTTAGAATTTAATGAAAGACTACAAGATATGCCCATAAACAAAGCCCTTGCTTAGCAACCACAATTGGAACTGGCAGTTAAGTAAAGTAGTCACTAAGTGAAATTCCAACTGGGCTTATAATTTTACTTCAGCTTTCCTTTGCATTACAGACCTGCAAAGGTCATAAATGTGAGGATTTCTCATATAATTATTTTTTCATCATTGTCATAATAGCAAATAGTCACTAAACAGACGATGCCAAACAAGGACTATCTGTGCATCTTTGTTGTTAACCTACTTCCATCCTCCACCCTGCTTCAATATTAGCAAGAACTTTAAAAAGCCACTCAATATTACTACATATAAGAAGTATTAAGCAAAATCTAAAACATAAATTTGGCATTATGGTAAAAGACATGGCTCAACCGCTATCAATACCTTCAAATGCAGTACCCTACATTTTAACCAATACTACATTTCAGAAGAATTTCATCATTTATTCATACTTGTGATCATTGAAATTGTTTCCCAATCACTGTGTTGCTTTCATAAACTGTGTCAGGGAACTGTATGACATGAATCCATAAAACCTTTAACAATCTAGTCAAAATGGTCGGTCTTGGTGGTTGTAATGTTGCATAAGAAAATAAGATAAAGTACTGCCTCAATGTAGTTAGATTAAGAGTCACTTTAAAGCAATAATTTCTTTTGTGAAGATGTCTTACGGTAGTTGGCAAATTTCTGTGTCTCCTTCAGCAAATGTGGTTATCAGTTTTGTAGTTAGCACCTTTGTTTTTAATTTGGAAACTGAATGTATCAGTTTTGACACACATTCTGTGGAGAATGTAGTCTACTTTTTTCTTTATGTAAGTGCTGAAAAATGCTGGCTTTCAACTTAAAAATTTAATTTTAAATAAAACGTGAACAAAAATATTATTGAAATCAAGATTATTCCAATAATCTGAGGTAGAGAGAAGTTTCCTGAAGATGGGTTTAGGATGAGCACCTGCGGGCAAGACAACTTAGCAAGGAGAGATCCAACCTAGAACTGAGGAGAATTTTCCTGACAATGAAGATAATTACGGTAACCAGTAAAATGGCATGCCTCAAGAAGCCATGGGTGTTCCATCGCTGGAGGTTTTTAATAAGAGACTGGTCAACCATTTGTCCAGAAACGAATAGGGTCTTCTGCTTGAGCAGGGACTTGCTTGAGCAAAGTTGGTCCCTTCCAATTTTGATATTCTGTTTTCTTGCTTACTCACCCACTCCCCCCCCCCGTTTAGCAACCATTCGAAGTTACAAAGTTGAAAAAAAAAAAACCAGCTTTGTGACCAATCCTTGCATTTATGACCAGCATAACATCCTGCAGCATGAGATCAACTGTTCGTGTGCTTTACAATCAGCTCCTGAAAAGCAGTTCATGGACTATGCAGAAGTAAAATTGTACTGTTTAGTATAGCACTAAACAACAGTTAAGTGATTCATTTAACAACCAAATAGAAAGTGATGTTGTAGCTTGTTGCAGTCAGATTATTTTCTACGTGGCAACCGTGATGCTTAACCATGCAGTTGCTGATCTCAATTCTGGTCACTAAGTGAGGACTATAGAAAAACACACACTTTTCAAAAACAGTTTCAGCCCAACAGTTTTAGCTGTGCTAAACTGTGAGAAGACTGATTTGCTTCTGACTTTAAGATTCAGGTAAGCCCATCCACAATGATTTGTAAGTCATAGTTTATGGTTAGTGTGGTATGTAAACCCTTTAACTGCAATTTAATTTAAAAAAAAGTGTTTATGCAAATTATATCCCAAGTAGTAGAAAATCACAAAAATGAATTTTAAAATCAGAGCTGAGTCAAAAATAAGTAATGCTGCTCTTGAATGTATTTAGCAATATTAAAGGTAAAGATTTCCCCTCTCCAGTCATTGCCAACAACTTACGACCACAATTGAGCTCAAAATTTATGTTGCTAAGTGAAAAATGTGTTAAATGAGTTTTGACCTATTTTACAACTCCCCCCCCCCCCACATTGATTAAGTGAATCACTGCAGTTCTTAAATTGGAATCTGATTGTTAAGTGAATCTGGTTTCCCTATTGACTTTGCTAGTCAGAAGGTTACAAAACAGGATCACATGACTCCGGGATACTGCAATTGTCATAAAGGTGAGTCAGTTTTCAAGTATCCGAATGTAGATCATATCACCATGGGGATGCTGCAATAATCTTAAGTGTGAAACTTTGTCACATTTTACAGTGCCGTTGTAACTTTAAACGGTCACAAAATGAACTGTTGTAAGTCAAGGACTATCTCTATAGGGGGCACTACTCATCTCTTTTTCATAGCCAAGAGAGCCCAAATTGTCCAAAGATACTTCCATGTTCATATGGTCAGCATGACTTTACACCAAGGTACACAGCATGCTGTTACCTCTTCACACATTCACAAGTACCTGCTAGATAAGCAGGAGCTGGGGCAAGTAAAGGGAGCTCTCCCCCCCCAACCCCCCCCCCCATAGAATGGCATTCACGTCTCAAACCTGGGCTGTCAGCTTTCCAGCTGATAAGCTCAGTGTCTTTTAACCAGTAAGCCAATGCTCCCCGAACAGAAAAAAACAAAACATCTCTGTACATGCTACCTATAACTTCTGCTGGGTCAAAGATAAGGCCCAGGTGAGACATTGGTATCCAGAAGGATGACAGGCACTGCGATTAATACTAAATGACACAACAATCTGGAAGATCACATTTTATTCCCTTTCATTAAAATACTAAAAGGAATGCAGTATGTGGCAAGCATAGTGTGCGTGTGTGTGTATGTGAGAGAGAGAGATATGTATGTGTATGTGTATATAATTGTAATAATATACATAAACATATTACACACACATACACACACACACATACATACACACATACATTATTTGCCTTTTTTATGAAAAAAGGGCATTGGAAGAATATCTGAAGGATAGTGAAGAAGATGCTCTGACGTTAGTATACCAGTAAGGCTTATTGAGTACTGGAGAGGCCAAACTAGTCTACAAGAAAGACCAAATGGAGAAAAGAGACATATTACATGACCAGTACATTAAAAAAATAGCAGGCAAACAAAATAATAACAAGACCTGGAAATGGCTAACAGCAGAAATACTGGGGGGGAGGGGGGAGGGGGGAGGCAGAGGGGCTAATTCTGGCTGCTCAAAGCCTTAAGAACAAAAGCAAGGAAGCTGAAAAAACAATAGACCACACAGTTAGCTGCTACAAGAAGATTACACAGAATTATTACAAACAATAGCAGGCAAAGTAGTAACACTGGAAGATCTGCAATAAATATCATTTTCCTACAAGTAAATAACTGGTGGGACCATAAAATAGAGAAAGACATAGAAAATGAAGACACTAAAATGCTCTGTGACTTTAACATTCAAACTGATTAAAAACACCTGCCACATACCACCCCAGACTTAATTATTGTTGATAAGGCAAAAAAGTCTGGATAGAGGATGTGGCAGTAGCTGGAGACAGCAAAATAGAAGAGAAAGAATAGAGAAGAAATACGAATACAAAGATCTGCAAATAGAAATAGAATGATTGTAGCAAAATAAAGCAAATGTAGTACCAATAGTAATAGGCACCCTGGGTGCAATCCCAAAACAACTGAAGCACCACTTGAACACAATTGGCATTATAATGAAACATTATCAAAATTCTTATTTGTAACTTTGAAAGCTACTTCCATTCAGTTGCTGCATTATTGGACCAAATCAGCCAATAATCTAACATACTGCAAAACTTCCTGCACATGTTCATAATAAGAGTTCCTTCTCTGCTTATAGGTTACCCTATGAATATGTATTTGTATAATTCTTACCAAGTCTCAATTACTCTGTTCCTATTGCATTATTAATTCTCCTTGATTTAGGAAAAGCTATTTTTGGTTAATTTTACATGATTGTATATGGTCATCAGTAATCTAAAAGACAAATTAATGGCTGAATTAATTTGAAACAGCACAACCCTATTGAGAAATAAATTTTAGTTAAACCTATTTCTATAGTAGCATGCATAATTGTTCACCATGGACAAAAATCTATGTGGACAGTAAGAGTCGAAAATGACGATGGCATATAATCAATCAATCCATGATTGCATGCATAAATCACTTTTATATTGCTCAGTCTCATACTGTTTGCTCTTTAGAGTCCTGACAGAGTTGAGCATCATAAAAGTTTAATAATGTTATGCCAATATCTAAAAATTATAGCCCTTTAAATATTTTCCTTAAAATCTTATGAATATAAAAATGATTAAACGTTAATAAAACATGTAATTAAAAGTTCTGCTTTATATACTGCTGCAGTTCTTTCTCTCTTTTACTTTTTCAATGCTTGCCCATTTTCTGTTCTAAATATAGCAACAGTAATAGCAATAGCACTTAGACTTATATACCGCTCCACAGTGCTTTACAGCCCTCTCTAAGTAGGTTACAGAGTCAATATATTGCCCCCAACAATTTGGGTCCTCATTTTACCAACCTCGGAAGGATGGAAGGCTGAATCAACCTTGACTCTGGTGAGATTCGAACTGCCAAATTGCAGGCAGCCGGCAGTCAATAGAAGTAGTCTGCGCTATTGCATTCTAACCACTGTGCCACCACAGCTCTTATGCTGTATAAAATACTTTTCTACATAAGCAGCATATGAATATTTTTTGTAAATTTGTTTGTATAAACAAAAAAACCAATTATGGCAGATCTGCTCACATTTATATTATATCGCTATAGAGATTCTTTAACAATCAGATTCTATGAAATTGGCTCACATTACAAAGTATTTCAGACTTCTTTCAGGAAATAAAAAGTAAAGATGCCAGGAGTAGAACTATGAATGCCGAACAACTACTCTTTCTACTGTCAGACAGTTAGTACTGTCTAATGTAATCCACTAAAATGATTAGTGCTTTTCGATTACAATAACATCTAAATATCTCTTTAAATGCAATATGCAATTTATCTATGGGATTTTTATTGATTGATTAGGGTTTTTTGTATTCTGCCTTTATAACTTTATAGGTAACATAATCTTTCTCCTCCTACCTTCTCCACAAAGCAACCCTGTATGATGGATGGGCTGAGAGAGACTAACTAGCCCAGAGCACTCCGTCTGAATATGATAAGCTAACATTATTAATGATTAACTAGCATATTTTTTCTTCTTTTTTCTCCTCCTCGTTTCCCTTTCTTATAGGGGCTTTGATATATATTATAAATATTCCAACTTAGCTACAAGAACAGGCCTTGATATACTTAATGTGATATTTGTCAAACAAGCTATTATTTCAAAATAACATGTTAATAAGGGAACTGTCAGTTTAGAATATTCTGAAACAGTGTTCTGTTTAGGCAAAGAACCTGTGTGCCATTACTGATGCAAAATATATACAACAGTTCATAGTTTGTAGAGGATATTATCAGGAATTCAAGAGCATCCATAGCAGGACCGAAGATCTGTGCTTCCCATCAGAAACTGTGTAAACACTGTGCGAGTACTGCACTTTAAAGACAAACTGTCAAAATAAGTAGCCTTCAAAAATGTGACCTACTTTTTTAACCATTTGCCTGTATATTTGCAAAGTAGATAGAGCTCCTTAGGCAGTTTTGAAAATCACTTCAAAAAAGGTCACTAAAATGTAATTAATCCATCATCCATAACAGAAATATGACTGGCTTACCACAGGCAAGAGCACTACGCAATCCCAACAGATATTTAACTTGTAAGTTTAACACTGCACATATCAAGGGAGAAAGGATGCTGAGTCTTATCATTTAGCTTTTTTTCTACACATTTTTCACCAAAAGCAATCTGTATGGCTAACTTGGAAAAAGAAAAAATTCATATGAAGAAGACAACCAACCCAAAAGCAGCTAGAGCTTTGTTTTTTATTTTATTTACTAAAGTTTCAAAGTAAGAAGCTGTTCTTGATTAAAAATGCATCTTTAATGATAAAATAAGCTATTCATTATTGTCTTATATTTGCTTCTGCTGCTGTTTCAGAAAATGTCTCCTGCCTTATCTAAATATTGGGCAGTGTAACAACACAACATGAATCTGAATGTTGTCATATCTGCAAATTAGAATAAAAAATCTAAAATAGATGTTAACTTGTCAAGATGTCTATAGTCACCCCCTTTGACTTCTATATTTTTGGGGAAACAAGTCTTGAGAGCTTCATCATACAAGGAATTTATATATTTATTAAGAGATTTATAATGTAGTCCAAGAGAGCTAATTCAATGTTTTTAAATTAATATGCTAATTCCATCTAGGAACTTCTTACCCTAAGTTTCTTTAAACCATCCCTTCTTTCATCCACTTCTAGAAAAAGGAGGAAAAAAATGAAAGAAAACAACAAATGTTTAAAACTGTTAGGACAGACGTTGATAATAGACAAGTAAATATATTTACTTGCCACTTTTTTATACTCTTCTCCACTGTATTAAATGCTGTAAGTACTAATCTATATTCAGAACAGAGTTAACAGGGCATCAAAGCTATTTTGATTTTTCAGAATCAAATAAGAGTCCACTGTTGTTTTATATTCCACTATACAACCATTACGAGTTGTATCAAGCCAACCCTCAATACTTAAAGACAGATTAAATAAAAGCATTGTTAAAAATTATTAAAAGTCATAAATGTACAAATTTGTGTGACAAAGTGAGCTCTATCTCTAGGCCCATTCACCTAAACCTCTGATGAAAAAGGTACCCAAAGGACATTCACAAAGTTAAAAAGGGACATGGAAAGATAAAGGGCTGGAAAGTAATTTAGACTACTGCACATTTCCCATCTGTGGTAGCATTTTTAACATGCTTCTTCTCTCCTTCCAGAATAATGCAGAAGATATATCTTGGAGAAGATATATTTCACAGCTTATCAATGTATGCTCCAAGTCACTTCACTAGAAATTATTACTAAAGAAAAGGAGGTGATATAAATACAGTTCTATCCAAGGCTTCAGTATTTTATAGTAATAAATAGATTTCCAAGGTAAAGCATAAATCTTAGTACAACTGCTCTAATGCATAAAAGGAAACAGTCACAAAGGGCAGCAATACAGAATCTCCTTCAGAATACATTTGCAACAATCTGCTACATGACATAAAGCAGTTTCTCTGCTATTATACGGATTGCTTGGCAATTTATTAAACAATCTGTAGAGAAAGAACATAGGGGGTTAATCTGTGGCCTTCATGGAACACTTAGCTTCCCCTTTCCCTTCTATTTCTCACAGCTACTGCTATCTTTATCTTGGAAACCAACTCAATGGTTGGCTGCCAAAGAACAAAAGCAACGTCACTGAAAAAGGAGATTCAAGGGGAATTTTTTCCCATAGCATTGACTAGTATCCTGCTAATTGACAAATAAACATCTCCACATCATGCATTTGAGAAGGAAGGTGTATGTCTGTCGGCCCTGCTTAACAAGAAATGCAATCCTCCTGTGTCCTACATTGAGCTTTGAAGATTAGTAGCAGCAAGTCATAGGTTGACTTGACACTCCTCTGAATCTCAAAGGCACATTCCAAGCTCCTCAAATTCTCTTAGGAAAAATAATCATATAATTTCTATTCACAAGAAACTCAGGTTCAGGGAGACATCTTACAGTTTCCAAGAGCAAGAGACACATAATCAAGCCACACTCTTGATATTTTTATTCAAACAAATAGAAAGAGGTACAGGTATAATTTACTTATGTTCCATCGTTAAGTCATTGATATCATAAGTGACATCTAATTTTACGACAATTTTTACGGTGGTCATAAGTAAATCGTATGTTCATTAAGAGAATGCAACTTCCCTCATGGACATTTTTTTTGCCGGAAATTGGCAAAGGAGCGTTGGACTTACCTGATACGCTCCTTCTCGTAGGGTTGATATAGAATCCAGGATCGGGTTTCCTTCCGCTCACGCTGATTGGCTGAGTCTGTAAAATGAGCTGTGACCTCGCCTTGTGCGACCCTACTGGCCCCAGCTTTCGCGAAGTCATTGATACAGACTAAATCCTTCTCCTGTATATACTTTGTGACTCAATATCTATCTAAATTAGAGGTGTACATAATACTTTTTCTTTCTGTGTGGTTAACTCTATCCTGTACAAACAATACTATTAGTTATAGGGTGGGGCTGGATTCTGTATCAACCGTACGAGAAGGAGCGTATCAGGTAAGTCCAACGCTCCTTCTCCCTAGTTGATATAGAATCCAGGATCGGGACATACCAAAGCTTGATGTCCCTAGGGGTGGGTACCGTCTGGCATCTGGTCCCCTTGAGTTTGAACTTTCTGAAGAACCCTTCTGCCAAACAACGCCTCTGCTGAGGCATAAGTATCAATCTTGTAGTGTCTGATGAAGGGCGAAGGGGATGCCCATGTGGCCGCTCAGCAAATCTTGATAGGAGCTCTCATTGCCCACACTGCCGTGGTGGCCGCACTTCTTGTAGAATGTGCTGTCAGTCGACGAGGAATCAATAGTCCGGATAGACGGTATGCTGACGCAATGCATGAGTGTAGCCATCTGCCTATCGTCGCAGGCAAAACTTTGCTGCCTACATTCTGTGCTTGAAAGGAGATAAATAGGGCTTCGGATCTCCGAAAGAACGAGGTTCTCTTGATGTAAATCCGGAGAGCCCTCCTGACGTCTAAGGTGTGCCACTCCCTTTCCAAGGGGTGCAACGGATTTGGGCAGAAGTCCGGCAGGACTAACTCTTGAGCTCTGTGGAACCAGGAGTTGGTTTTCGGTATGAATGTAGGGTCCGGTCTAAGTATGACTGTGTTCGGATGAAAAATGCATAGGTCTGGACGGATGGACAGTGCAGCCAGCTCTGAGATTTTCCTGGCCGATGTAATCACCACAAGGAACGTTACTTTCATTGTCAGGTAGCTCAAGGCTACTGAGTGGAGAGGTTCGTAAGGCGGCTTGGTAAGGGATTGTAAAACCTTGCATAGGTCCCATGTCGGGTAATGATGTACTACCGGTGGCCTCAGGTTTACAGCTCCTCTCAAGAAACGGCGAACTAATGAATGTTGGGACAAGGAAGCTGACCTTCCGATTGATAATATTGAAGCCAATGCCGCCACCTGTCTCTTAAGAGTGTTGGGTGCTAACACCTTGTCTAGTCTGTCCTGTAGAAAGTCAAGGATCTTTGGCACCTCTGCTGCATGAGGGTCCACTCCTTTCTTGGCGCACCATTCGCAGAAGATTTTCCATGTTGCCTGGTAAATCCTGTTTGTGGATTCCCTTCTGGCCGCCTGGATCGTGGATATCACGTTATAGGATAATGATCTTCTGTGTAACGACTCCCACTCAACTGCCAAGCAGTCAGTTGTAATCATTGGGGATCCAGATGGAGAGTGTCCTCTTGTGTCAGCGAGTCCGCTGTGGGTGGCACGCGCCATTCTGGTGCCACGGACAGTTCCAGCAGGTCGGCAGACCACGGTCTTCAAGGCCAATGGGGGGCCAGGAGTACCAGTTCCGCTCGTTCCGCCAGTAGTTTTCTGATTACTCTCGGGATGAGGGGAAGGGGATGGAACGTGTACAAGAGGCCCTGTGGCCACCTGCAACAGATCGCGTCTACTCCTGTCGAGCCCCGGGACCAGAATCTGGAGAAGAATCGAGGTAGTTGTGTGTTGGTGGGCGTTGCGAATAGGTCCGCAATTGGTCGACCGAAACGCTCCACGATTTGTTGAAAGTATCTCGGGTGAAGTCGCCATTCGACGTGGTTCACCACCACCCTGCTTAGCCAGTCCGCTCTCTTGTTGTCTATGCTGGTGATGTGTTCTGCTCTGAGAGACAGCAGGTGTCTCTCCGCCCAGTCCCACAGTAGCCGGGCCTCCTTCATGAGCGCCAGTGATCTGGTGCCTCCCTGACAATTGATGTGTGCTTTGGTCGTTGTATTGTCGGTCCAAATGAGTATGTGCCGATGTACTATCAAGTTGTGGAATTTGTAGAGAGCTAGGCGCATGGCCCTGAGTTCTAGCCAGTTGATGCTGGCCTGTCTTTCCGATTCGGACCAAATGCCTTGCGCCATACGGTGCCCCACGTGAGCTCCCCAGCCCAAGAGGCTGGTGTCCATGGTCACTGAGACTCTGTCCGGTTCTTGGAATAAGCAACCCCGGGAGATCGTTGGGGAGTTCCACCAGTGAAGGGATCTCCGAACCTCTTGTGGAAGTAGGATTTTCCGATGGGTATGGCTGGTGCGAATCCTCTGGAAAGGGAGTAGTGTCCACTGCAATGACCTGGTATGAAGTCTTGCCCACGGTACTATGTTTATGCAGGACACCATCTTCCCCAGAAGACGTGATAAGGTTGCTAGGGGCACCCATCGTCGATTCTGAACATGTTGAGTAAATGCGCGCAGACTCGTCTGTCTCTCCGGTGACAGGTACACCATGCAGAGTTCCGTGTCGATTATCGCGCCCGGGTGTAGGAGGCACGTGGTTGGAGTCAGATGGCTCTTTTTGAAATTGATGGAGAAGCCATGTTCTTGCAGAGTGTTGATCACCCTGTCCCGCTCCCAGCTGGCCACCCTTGGTGAGGCTGATTGAATTAGTACGTCGTCTAGGTAAATCCTCCCCGTCTCTAGGGAATCCTCCCCCTCCTCTTCGCCCACGTGTAAACACAATGGGCAATGGCCAGTGCACCCTGCCAGCGGCTGGAATCCCGCGCCTCACGTCGGACTGTACCTTCTTTTCCGAGTCCTTTCCTCGGAGTCTTGCAACAGGAAATACCTTTGGAGCTGTCCTTAGGATTACTGCTCTTCAATCGAGGAATTCTTTAGTACCTTAAAGTTTGTATCTAAATTTCTATCTGTTGCTAAATAAACTTATATTTTTCTAAGTAGGGAAGGTGTTGAATTTAAATCAATGCAGATTGTTCATCCTTCCCTAATCACAAAGCTACACACTAATCCTAATTTACCTGAACCATTCAAATCACCTAACCTCAGGAGAAGGATTTCCAACCGTTCACTAGCATGGTTGAGTGAAAGCTGGGACCAGTACAGTCGCACAAGGCGAGGTCACAGCTCATTTTACAGACTCAGCCAATCAGCGTGAGTGGAAGGAAACCCGATCCTGGATTCTATATCAACCACTAGGGAGAAAAAAAGGTTTCAGATTGTGATAATGAGACTTACAGGATGATGCAACCAACTAAAAATTCAATTCAATTCAATTCAAATATTTATTGTCAATGCACAACACGTGTGCAGTGAAATTGAATGAGCCTCCATCAGTACAATCACAAAGCACAGAAGAACAGATTGTGTAAGCTAAGCACCCAAACTGCAATCAAGTGACCATGGGGATAGTGTGATGGTCATATATGTGAGTACAGGTTGTCACTTTTTCCAAAACACCATTAAGTGAATGATCATAATGCAAGGACTACCTGTATTTCTTTTTCTCTCCTATTCAAGTAGAAATTATTGAACTAAATGCTGAACTACAATATACCAAGGAATGTTACACATATCAATTTTTGCAAAAAGTGAACTGTACCAACCTGTTTTTCTTTCTTCTGTATTTTCATTATCATCAATTTTGGGGTATATATTACTTCTGCAAAATATAAAACAAAACTCATTCCAGAAATTCAAACACAGAAGATCAGTCTGGGAAGTCTTTTAATATAATGCTTTTTCAAAAGTGTTACTATTCATTTAATAAAAACATTATCTGTGAAAGATGAGCTTCCAGAACAGAAATAACAAAGTTCCTGTGACACCTTAAAAGATTTGCTGGTTTACTGTGACATAACCTTTCAAAGTATTTATTAGCTTTTAAAATATCAAAATTCAATATTGGATTTTTTTTGTGGTGATAGAAATCCAATTTATTTCTTTCACTTATGAGACAGGTTCATCTGCAGAAAGAGAAGGAACATTTTATGCACTGGAGTAAAAGCAGAATTGTGGTGTGTGTGTGTGTTTTAAAATACAGCTATGTCCTAACCACATTTGTCGGACAACAAGCTCTATTAAATGTAGAAATGCTTACTGCTGAATAAATATAATTGGGAATACGCTATAAGTAAGTTGCTGAATATAAGATGTACACTGCTGTACAGTGTCAGAGATATTGACAAATTGTTCCAGTTTATAAATAAAGGCAATACCTTTTCAGTTGCTAAAGTATTCAAATTACCATAATTTATTATTCCTGATGACAACATTGTTACCCATAAGGATGAGTCACCTCTAGTGCTCTTCTATGGAAATGAGACAGAAAAATAAATAAGCATGTATAGAATTCCTAATTCCTCTACTATGACTGATGGGTTGGAATGCAGATCTGGATGTTAAAATCCATGACATTGGAGGAAACTCAGTAGAAAGAGGATTATCTTAAAAGAAAGGGCTAAATATAAAAGTCATAAAAAAGCCAGCTTCTGCTTTCCCTGAGGAGCCCTTTCCCCAATCAGAATCTACCTATGTTATGTACTGGGAGGAAATGTATAGAGCTCCTATCCCACAAGTAATTAAGAAATTTCTTGACAGTTAAATTGTTTACATTTTTCAATGTATACAGAAGCTAAATATCAACAAAATATAAGATCATACACAGAGCACATATACACATCAACCAATGTTGGTTTTAATTAGTTTGTTTAGTTTTAGTTGCCATGCACTGATGGAGATTATGGATGGACAAATTAGAAATGAGAACCTCAGAGGGACAGCTCAGGTTGGCTGTTTTGGGAACAAGGTCAGAGAGGCCAGATTGAGATGGTTTGGACATTTGCAGAAGAGGGAGAGTGGCTATATTGATAGAAGGATGTTGGAGATGGAGCTGCCAGGCAACAGGTCAAGAGGAAGGCCGAAGAGGAGATATATGGATGTGCTAAAAGAGGACATGAAGTCAATTAGGGTGAGAGTAGAGGATGCTGAGGATAGTGTTAAGTGGAAAAAGATGATTCGCTGTGGTGACCGAAAGAAGAAAAAGAAGAGCACTGATGGTGATTATGATAACTTTTGGCTTGCATTTTGAAATTCAGAAACTTTCCTGTTGCTCTGATTCATTTGCTCTGCTTTGACTCATGTCTTCTAGATTTTGAGTTTTCAGAATACTTTTAAGTGCAGAATTTTCTACTTTGTAGAGCCTCATATTTGCAGTGTAGTATTTTTCATTT
Organism: Myanophis thanlyinensis; assembly: GCA_017656035.1. Taxonomy (NCBI): domain Eukaryota; kingdom Metazoa; phylum Chordata; class Lepidosauria; order Squamata; family Homalopsidae; genus Myanophis; species Myanophis thanlyinensis. Next base: position 4,149 of record JAEANM010007601.1, on the reverse strand, counting down.
TATAGTTGTAACATTAAGATTATCCATATAAAGATTAAGCAGCAGGAAATACCCCTAATACAAGTATTATAGGCACAAATCAGGCACTCAGGTCCAGAAGAGAAATGCATGTCTTTTCCTATGTTTGCACAGATTAGACAAATAGACTTGCAAAAAACAAGTTGCTGAAATTGTTGCTTCAGGGTGGTATAATGGTTAAGGTATTGGGCCGACACACATATTTAAATCTATGCTCATGCATGGCATGATTGTTTTTTGGCCCACTCTACCTGATAAGTACTATTGTGGGGGAAAGGGAACACTTGTACCCTGCCTTTAGCTGCTGAGTCCATAAATCAACAAACAAGAAGGTGGACTGATAATAATCCATGCTCGCTGCTACCCCCAAACAGCAAAATTAGTCAAGTGGATAGCTTTTAATTTGAAAAAAGAATTAGAAAATATGAAGACAAAACCCAATCAAAGAGCAGCAAGAGACTATTTTCCATCCAGCACAAAATGAAAATGTACTTGCCTTTTCCAGGAACAATACATTGCCTTTTTTTGAAGAGAGGAATGGAAGGAACTTGTTCAGTTCAAAAATTGGAAACCAAAGAATGGGAACACTTCAAAGTAAGATCTCCTCCATTTTTATTTCAGTATCCTACAAGAGACATAGAATAATATTATTTCTTTGCTATTACAAGAAAGACAATACAAGAGAGAGAAGGAGAGTTATCACACCAGCATCTCTAAATATAAAACCAAAACAGAGGAAATTTATATATTGTCAGATTGGTGACAAATCAAATCTGTCTTATTCCAAAAACAGAATGTTTCATCACAACTGACCAAAAAAGAGCCTAGACTCTGCAAATAATTTCTTAGTTTTATTCTAATTTTAATTTTTTTAACCTAGTTTGCAAATCTGCATAGATAATCCCTAAGTATTAGTAAAAAGTATTAGTATTAGTAGTAATTAACTAATAAACTATTATTATTTGCAAGTGATTACAGCTTCTGAAAAAACATCACAGATCCTCTAAAATCAGCCGGTTGCCTAGACAGAGATAAAGTGCTTGCCTTCCTAGTGTTTTGTCCTCCAGATTGGTTGGGTTGGGTTTTTCCCATTAGCACTGAAAATACCTTTTGTGTCTTCTGGTTTCTTGATTCATAGTGATTTACTACTGTGGCAAAAGCCATGCAAGAAAGAACTTCATAAGAATAGTATGGCAACTAATTAGTGGTGCTTTTGCACAGGTCAAATTTCACCATGCTTACATAATTTGGGATTTGTTACTGCCATTTTAATTTAAGAATTGGGAACTAGCAATGGAACTAATATCTCAAGAAAGCTAAAAAAAAGGGTAGACACACCAAATTTAGGAAGAACCTTTCTGTAGAAGGAACATTATTTTCTCAGTTTCCTGAAATAAAAAAATCTCTCTCCTGAAACTACTCTCTCTTGAAAATCAAGCTGAAGCAAGGTTACAACATTCACAGAATAGCATGAACTCAGAAACACTTGAAGATCATGAAAGGTAATTTAGCATTATACAGAGGTCTGGCATCTTTAGAGGCTCCAATGTAATAATGTCTCCATTAGGTAAAAAGCAAACTTGGACCAAGAGCCATTGTAAACCATTCAAGTACCCCTTACTAATCTCAAGATATAAGAAAATTCTGCCACTCGTGTACCTTTCATTGGATCAAGCAGATGTGGGTTTTTTTTTCACTACTAGCAAAAACCTAATAGAGTCAATTGGACAAAATAATTTGATTATAAATGAGATCCAGGGCACATCTTTTTTTTTTTAAAGTCCATGTAAAAAATATACCCATGTATACAAATGTTTACAATTGTTACAAAAGCAAAGCAAAATACACATAGAAGTCCTACAATGTAAAAACCAAAAATAGCATAACAATCAGTTGATTATCAGCTATTTCTGAAACACGTGCAATGAATGAGAGAAGAGCTTGCAAATTCACTGAGCAAAATAATTAAAATCTCTTTTGACTACATAAATTATACTTTGCTCTAAAAAAAACCTGCATGATTACTATTCTAATCTATACTTCTTTCTTTTAAAATAGTATCTGTTGGAAATGTGGAACTATCATGTCTATTCAGATAATTTAAAAGTTCAATAATGCCCAAAATAAAGAATTTAATTGGCATTTTATTTGTTCAAAAAGGGCAAGTGCAAAATTGTGACTCATGTAGAATGCATTGAATAGCTGGAGGCTGCTTTTATTCTTCTGAACGTGAAAAAGTTGAAACTGAACGTGGAAAGCTGAAATGAGGATTTTTAATAAATGTGCTCAAATAGCAAGGCTGGTTTTAGATACTACACAATTTGATTTACAAAGTTAGATAAATGAGTGGAATTTACTGTTCTGCCACAGACAGCAAAATGATTTAGGCTGGGTGGGCCCTTTTGTTCCACAGCTTTTTCTTGTTGTAACTTTTTATTTTTCAACTAGCAATTTCAGGATTTGAATTCAGGACTTTCTGCATACAAAGGAAGTGGTCTTCTATTAAGCTGCAAGTAGCCTACTTGAATCCATTCAAAATTATAATATGAAGCATCAAATGAATGACTATAAAGGATAGGTAGCTCTAACATAAAAACAAAGGCATTCTAGCTCTATGCTAATCTATAATAAAAAGTGGCAATCCCGCACATTCACCCACATAAGGTGAACTTAACTATCTCAAAACTCTGCCAAACAATTGGCATCAAACTTTGAGAGAAACATAAAATTTGGCTTCAGCTTTGAGTATTGCTCTTCCTGCCTACTATTCAATTTAAAAAAAAAAAAGTATTAGTGAACACTTATGCAATTAAATTTTAATGCATCAACTTTATTTATTTTTAAAAAAGAATATGCACAGGTTTTTAAAAACTGTAAAACTGCAACAAGAAAATTGCAACAAGAACAAGGCCATTTGTTCATGGAGTCCTAACTAATCAGCACTGTGTATAGCCGGTTTCTGCTGAAAACTCACAGAACTGGTTTTCCCTGAACTCAATTCTAGGTTTATAAAAAAAAAGTTCATTTGCAAAGATCAATGTACACCACTTGAATAATGCTTTTGTTCAACAGCCTGTTCCCAGATGGCCTATAAGAGGCCCACAAGCAGGAGCATTCTACTGTGAATATTCCTAAAAACTGTAGTCAGAGGCATAGTAGATATACTGTATATCAACCAATGCGACTAAATAGACTTACCTTTCATTAAAATCATCTTTTTCCTCATATAGCCTGGAAGCAAAATCTAACTTTCAATCTTCTTTCTTATTATAATAAGCTTTCTTGCTCTATTTTTTTCTGCATGACTATTATCTCCCTAATCACCTTATTCTCCCAACTTCATTTTTTGTATTATTAACTTGTGAAAGAATATTAATTATTTATTAATTCATTGAGCAAAAGGAAGCCCTGCTTTTTATTGTACCAACTCAAGACAGACCTTTCTTAAGGAAAGAATCCAGATATTAAAATTCCTTTCAAATTAGTCAAATTAGAGAAACCCTCTCGTACTACCACCTCTCACAATACTAGACAATACAGTATCAACAGTAGAATCCTTCAAATTTCTATGTTCTATCATATCACAAGACACCTAATATCAAAAACATCATCAAAAAAGCACAACAAAGAATGTTCTTTCTGCGCCAATTCAGAAAACTTAAACTGCCCAAGGAGCTGCTGATCCAATTCTACAGAGGAATTATTGAGTCGGTCATCTGTACCTCTATAACTGTCTGATTTGGTTCTGCAACCCAACAAGACAGACACAGACTACAGAGGACAATCAGAACTGCAGAAAAAACAATGATTACCAACCTGCCTTCCATTGAGGACCTGTATACTGCATGAGTCAAAAAGAGAGCTGGGAAAATATTTAAGGACTAGTCACATCCTGGACATAAATTGTTTCAACTCCTACCCTCAAAATGACGCTATAGGGCACTGCACACAAGAACTAGACACAAGAACAGCTTTTCCCCAAACACCATCACACTGCTAAACAAATAATTCCCTCAACACTATTTATTAAGTCTGCATTACTATTACTCTCATCGTTCCATCACCCACCCACCCCACTATGACTATAACTTGTTGCTTGTATCCTTACAATTTATATTATTGTCTCCTAGT